>SZWC01005462.1:99096-114380 GCA_023375785.1 Penium margaritaceum | reverse complement strand
CGAGTCTATTCTATATTGCACGTACGAGGAATCAAACCCACAAACTACTCTCCAGAATCTAACTCTATAAGCACTAATCCAACTCACATGATGTTCATATGATGTCCAAATGACATTAAAAGGGCTCCTATGGGTAAAGGGCAAAAGATAAGGGGGTGTAAGATTAGAGGGTAGTTTTCAAATGTATGAATGGTAACATAGTTAGTTTAATCATAAAAATATGACGCAGACGGAATTTCAAATTTTGCAACTTCGAGCTTGAATTACCTCTCAACCATTGCTCCGATTGACCAGCCGTAAGAAGGAAAGTTGACTACACACAGTCAAAACTCTTTTTATGATATTCAGTGATACAAGCATACTTTCGTTGGTCACTGTGCATGGTAGCCACACCGTGCCATCACTTATCGAAGGTCTTTGTACTTGCTAGTCGATACCGAGTATTCCTAAACCATTGTTTCGCCCTCTGCCCATTTTTTACTTGTATTATGAGTTGTGAAAGTTCACCACACACACTAAACTTCTTTGGTCATGAGCAGTGATGTATGCCTACTTGGGTAGGTCATTGTGCACTGTAGCCACATAGTGCCAATACATACGAGAAATCTTTGTACTTGCTAGAAGATACACAGTGTTTAGAAACCATGTTTTCCCCCTCTCACCATTTTTGACTCATGTTATTGGTTGTGAACGTTGACCACCCATATTGAAATTCTTTGGTCATGGTTAGTAACATATGCATAGTTTGGTTTGTCACTGTACGTGGTTACCACACCGTGTCACTGTGTATTGAAGGTCTTTGTGCTTTCTAGTTGATAGCTAGTGTTCCCAAACCATTGTTACCCCGATCTGACTATCAGTGACTTGTGTTGTGAGTTGTCAACGCTGACCACATGAAGTGAAATTCCTTGGTCATGGTCATTGACATATGCATACTTTGGTTGGTCACTGTCCATGGTAGCCACGCTGTGCCACTACATATTGAATGTATTTGTTCTTGCTAGTTGATAACTAGTACTTACAAACCATTATCTTCCACCCTGACCATTTGTGACTCGTGTTATGAGTTGTCAAAGTTTACCACACTTAGTGACATTATTTGTTCATGGTCAGTGACATATGCCTACTTTGGCTGGTCATCGTGCATGGTATCCAAACCGTGCCACACCTTATTGAAGGCCCTTGTGCTTGCTAGTTGATACCTGGTATTCCTAAACCATTGTCTCCCCCTCTGACCAGTTGTGACTGCTATTATGAGTTTTCAGCACTAACCACACACAGCGGATTTCTTTGGTCAAAAGTAGTACATATGCCTACTTTGGTCGGTCATTGTACATGGTAGCCACGCTGTGCTTGTACTGATTGAAGGTCGCTGTACTTGCTAGTTGAGAACTAATACTCGCAGACCATTGTTTCCCTCTCTGACCGTTTGTGACTCGTGTTATGGTTGGTGAATGTTGACCACCTATATTGAAATTCTTTCATCATGGTCGGAGACATATGCCTAGTTTGGTTGCTTGGTGTGTATAGTAGTCACACCGTGCCACTACGTATTGAAGTTCTTTGTCCTTTCTAGTCGATACATAGGGTTCGCAAACCATAGTCTCTTCCTCTGACCATTTGTGACTCGTGGTATGGGTTGTCAATGTTGACCATACATAGTGGACTTCTTCCGTCATAGTCAGTGACGTGTGCATCCTTTGGTTGGTCACTGTGCACGCTGGCCACACCGTGCCACTACTTGTTGAAAATGTTTCTACTTGCCAGTTGATAACTAGTGTTCCCAAACCATGGTTTCCCCCACCGACCATTTATGACTCGTGTTATGAGTTTTCAACGTTTACCACACACTGTTAGCTACGCCCTAGTTGCCCCCTAGTTGCACCCTTAGTTGCATCCTACTTGCGTCCTAGTTGCGCCTTAATTGCGCCCTATTTGTGCCCAACTTGCACACTAGTTGCACCCTAGTTGCGTCCTAGTTGCACCCTAGTTGCGCCCTAATTGCACCCTAGTTGCGCCCTAGTTGCGCCCTACTTGCGCACTCGTTGCGCCCTCGTTGCGCCCTAGTTGCGCCCTAGTTGCGCCCTAGTTGCACCCTAGTTGCCCCAGTTGCACCCTAATTGCGCCCTAGTTCCGCCTCTGTCGCACCCTAGTTGCGCTCTAGTTGCAGCCTAGTTGCGCCCTTGTTGCGCCCTTGTTGCACCCTAGTTGTGCCCTAGTTGCGCCTACTTGTACTCTAGTTTTGCCCTTGTTGCGCATTTGTTGTGCCCTAATTGCGCCCTACTTGCGCCCTACTTGCGCCCTAGTTGCGCCCTACCTGCATCCTAGTTGAGCCTTAGTTGCGCCCTACTTGCGTCATTCTTGCACCCTTATTACACCCTACTTACACCCTACTGGTACCCTACTTGCGCCCTAGTTGACCCTCTGTTGGGCACTAGCTACGCCCTAATTGTGCTCTAGTTGCACCCTAGGTGCGTCTTACTTGCGCCTTACTTGCGCCCTAGTTGTACCCTAGTTTCGCCCTATTTGCACCCTACTTGCGCCCTAGTTGCGCCCTAGTTGCGCCCCAATTGCGCCCTCGTTGCGCCCTGGTTGCGCACAAGTTGCAACCTACTTGCGCCCTACTTGCACCTTACTTGCGCCCTAGTTGCGCCTCAGTTGGGGACTAGCTACGTCCTAGTTGTACCCTAGTTGCGACCTAGTTGCATCCTTCTTGTGCCCTATTTGTGCCCTAGTTGCACCTTAGTTGCGCCCTAGTTGTGCCCTAGTTGCGCCCTAGTTGTGCCCTAGGTGTGCCCTAGTTGCGGCCTAGTTGCGCCCTAGTTGCGCCCTAGTTGCGCCCTAGTTGCGCCCTAGTTACACCCTAGTTACCCCCAGTTGCGCCCCAATTGCGCCCTAGTTGCCCCCTAGTTGCGCCCTAGTTGCGCCCTAGTTGCGGCCTAGTTGCGCCCTAGTTGCGCCCTAGTTGCGCCCTAGTTGCGCCCTAGTTACACCCTAGTTACCCCCAGTTGCGCCCCAATTGCGCCCTAGTTGCCCCCTAGTTGCGCCCTAGTTGCGCCCTAGTTGCGCCCTAGTTGTGCCCAAGTCGCGCCCTAGTCGCGCCCTAGTTGCGCCCTATTTGCGCCCTAGTTGTGCCCTAGTTGCGCCCTAGTTGCGCCCTAGTTGCGTCCCAGTTGCCACCAGATGCGCCCTAATTGCGCCCTAGTTGCGCCCTAGTTGCGCCCTAGGTGCGCCCTAGTTGCGCCCTAGTTGCACCCAAGTTGCGCCCTAGTGGCACCCTAGTTGCGTCCTAGTTGCACACTAGTTACACCCTAGTTGTGCCCTAGCTGCGTCCTAGTTGCGCCATAGTTGCGCCCTAGTTGTCCCCTAGTTGCGCTGTTGTTGTGCCTGGGCATCCTAGTTGCGCCCTAGTTACGCCCAACTTGCACCCTAGTTGCGCCCTAGTAACGCATTAGGTGCGCCCTCATTGCGTCCTAGTTGCGCCCTAGTTGCACCCTAGTTGCACCCTACTTCAGCCCTTCTGGCGCCTACTTGCGCCCTAGTTACGCCTCAGTTGGGCACTAGCTACGCCCTAGTTGTCCCCTAGTTGCGCCCTAGTTGCGTCCTACTTGCGTCCTAGTTGCGCCTTAGTTACGCCCTAGTTGCGTCCAACTTGCACACTAGTTGCACCGTAGTTGCGCCCTACTTGCGCCCTAGTTGCGCCCTAGTTGCACCCTTGTTGCGCCCTAGTTAGTTGCGTCCTAGTTGCGCCCTCGTTGCGCCCTTGTTGCACCCTAGTTGCGCCCTAGTTGCGTCCTAGTTGCGCCCTCGTTGCGCCCTTGTTGCACCCTAGTTGCGCCCTAGTTGCGTCCTAGTTGCGTCCTAGTTGCGCCCTAGTTGCCCCCTAGTTGCACCCTAGTTGCTTCCTAGTTGCGCCCTAGTTGCACCCTAGTTGCGCCCTAATTGCGCCCTAGTTGCGCCTTAGTTGTGCCCTAGTTGCGCCCTACCTGCGCCCTACTTGCGCCCTAGTCGCACCCTAGTTGCGCCCTACATGCGTCCTAGATGCGTCCTACTTGCGCCCTTCTTGCACCCTTATTGCACCCTACTTATGCCCTATTGGCGCCCTACTTGCGCCCTAGTTGCGCCTCAGTTGGGCACTGGCTACGCCCTAGTTGTACCTTAGTTGCACCCTACTTGCATCCTACTTGTGCCCTCCTTGCGCCCTAGTTGCGCCGTTGTTGCGCCCTAGTTGCGCCTTAGTTGCGCCCTAGTTGCGCCCTAGTTGTGCCCTAGTTGCGCCCTAGTTACGCCCTAGTTGCGCGCTAGTGGCGCCCTAATTGCGCCCTAGTTGCACCCTAGGTGCACCCTTGTTGCGCCCTTATTGCGCCCTCGTTGCGCCCTTGTTGCGCCCTAGTTGTGCCATAGTTGTATCTAGTTGTGCCCCACTTGCGCCGTAGTTGTACCCTACTTGTGCCCTACTTGCGCCCTACTTGCGCCCTAGTTGTACCCTAGTTACACACTAGTTACGCCCTAGTTGCGCCCTAGTTGTGCCCTAGTTGCGCCCTAGTTGCGCCCTAGTTGTGCCCTTGTTGTGCCCTAGTTACGCCCTAGTTACGCCCTACTTGCGCCCTAGTTGCGCCCTACTTGCGCCCTACTTGCGCCCTACTTGCGCCCTACTTGCGCCCTACTTGCGCCCTACTTGCGCCCTACTTGCGCCCTACTTGCGCCCTATTGGCACCCTACTTGCGCCCTAGTTGTACCCTAGTTACACACTAGTTACGCCCTAGTTGCGCCCTAGTTGTGCCCTAGTTGCGCCCTAGTTGCGCCCTAGTTGTGCCCTTGTTGTGCCCTAGTTACGCCCTAGTTACGCCCTACTTGCGCCCTAGTTGTACCCTAGTTGCGCCCTAGTTGCGCCCTAGTTGTGCCCTAGTCGCACACTAGTTGCGCCCTAGTTGCGCCCTAGTTGCGTCCTAGTTGCACCCTACTTGCGCACCTATTGCACCCTACTTGCGCCCTATTGGCACCCTACTTGCACCCTAGTTGTACCTTAGTTGGGCACTAGCTACGCCCTAGTTGTGCCCTAGTTGCGTCCTAGTTGTGTCCTACTTGTGCCCTACTTGCGCCCTACTTGCGCCCTAGTTGGGCCATACTTGCGCCCTACTTGCGTCATAGTTGCGCCCTAGTTGCGCCCTATTTGGGCCCTTCTTGCGCCCTCATTGCACCATACTTACGCCCTACTGGCGCTCTACTTGCGCCCTTGTTGCCTCAGTTGGGCACTAGCTACGCCCTAGTTGTGCCCTAGTTGCGCCCTAGTTGCGTCTTACTTGAGCCCTACTTGTGCCCTAGTTGCTCCCTAGTTGCGCCCTACTTGCACCCTAGTTGCGCCCTAGTTGCACCCTAGTTGGGCCATAGTTTTACCCTAGTTATGCCCTATTTGCGCACTAGTTGCACCCTACTTGCGCCCTACTTGCACCCTAGTTGCGCCCTAGTTGCGCCTCAGTTGCGCACTAGCTATGCCCTAGTTGTACCCTAGTTGAGCCCTGGCTGTGTCCTACTTGTGCCCTACTTGCGTCCTAGTTACGCCCTAGTTGACCCAAAACTTGGCATTCATGTCACGTTTCATGTTCCTGCTTCAAATCCACCCACCGATTTCGTTTCCATTCACTCCTCAGGTGACTTACAGCATCACAGTCTTTAAACTGTTGATTGCACTTTTTCCCAGGTTCATAGCCTATCTTTCTTCGATGCCAGTCCCCAACCCCGAAAAAAAGGATAGGCCACGACAGGCTCCCTGCCGCAACATGTGACAGATGAAATATTGCCACTCGTGTTCAGCACCTTTTGTCTTTAGTTTTTCGTCCACCCTCACCGCGTCTACTGTCCACCGTCGTCGTGTCCGCTTTCCGGCGTCTAGCGCGTCTGCTGTCTAGCGTCTAGCGTGTCTACTGTCTAGCGTCTAGCGCATCTATAGTCCAGCGTCTAGCACGTCTACTAACCAAGGTCAGCAGTCCAATCTCTATCGTCCATCATCTACCGTCCATCCTCCTCTGTCCATCCTCTACCGTCAAGCGTCCACCATTTAGCGGTTTACATAAGAAAAGAAAAAAGGGAGGGAATGACAGACCAGGTTTGTCGGCGAACCGTTTGCAGTTTGCAGGGCCTAAAGAACAGCAAAAAATTGGGTTTTGAAGTCCACTGCAGAGGAAAGCGCAACAGAAACGTTTGCTAAGTATCGGCGGGGGGGATGTGTCGGCCGACGTCGACACCAGGTCAAGGTCGACACGCCGGCCCTCGACCCAGCACGCGGGGTCGATAGTCAAGAGCAACATAGACTTGCGTCCTACACGCGCTCTACTTGCGTCCTACGTGTACCCTACTTGCGTCCTACTTGCGCTCTAGTTGCGCCCTAACTGCACCCTACTTGTACACTATTTGCGCCCTACTAGCGCCATAGATGTGCCCTACTTGTGCCATATTTGCGCCCTACTTGCGCCCTAGTTGCGCCCTAGATGTGCCTCAATTGGGCACTGGCTACGTCATAGTTGCGCCCTAGTTGCACCCTAGTTGTGCCCTACTTCTTCCCTACTTGTGCCCTACTTGCACCCTACTTGCGCCCTACTTGCACCCTACTTGCACCCTAGTGGCACCGGACTTGCGCCCTAGTTACGTCTAAGTTGCGCCTCAATTGGGCAGTAGCTACGCTCTAGTTACACCCTAGTTTCGTCCTTGTTGTGCCCTAGTTGCGCCCTAGTTGCGCCCTACTTGCGCCCTAGTTGCACCCTAGTTGCGCCCTAGTTGCGCCCTGCTTGCACCCTAGCTGCGTCATAGTTGCGCCCTAGTTGCACCCAACTTGCGTCCTACTTGTGCCCTACTTGCGCCCTGGTTACATCCTAGTTGCGCCCTACTTGCGCCCTACTTGCGCCCTACTTGCGCCCTACTTGCGCCCTACTTGCGCCCTAGTTGTGCCTTTGTTACGCCCTACTTGCATCCTACTTGCGCCCTATTGCTCCCTAGTTGCGCCCTACTTGTGTCCTAGTTATGCCTTACCTATGCCCTAGTTGCGCCCTAGTTGCGTCGCTGCTGGACACTAGCTACACCCAAGTTGCGCCCTTGTTACACCCTAGTTGTGCCCAATTGTGCCCTACTTAAGTCCTACTTGTATCGTAGTTGTGCCCTACTTGCGCCCTGGTTGCGCCCAAGTTGCGTCCTGGTTGCATCTCAGTTCGGCACTAGCTACGCCCTAGTTGCGTGCTAGTTGTGCCCTAGTTGCGCCCTAGTTACATTGTAGATGTACCCTACTTGCGCCCTACTTGCACCCTAGTTGCACCCTAGTCGTGCCCTAGTTGCGCCCCACTTGTGCCATACTTGCGTCCTAGTTGCGCCCAAGTAGCGTTCTAGTTGCGCCCTACTCGAACCCTACTTCCACCCTACTTACACCCTAGTTAAGCCCTAGTTGCACCCTAGTTGCACCCTACTTGCATCCTACTTGCACCCTACTTGCGTCCTAGTTGCGCCCTAGTTGCGCCCTTGTTGCAGACGTAACTCCCGAGCCTCCCCGTGCGAAATGCTGAAGAGCCGCACGACCGCACACTGGCTGTAGATGCCCACTATTGACACCTTCTGCGCCAACACAGCTACCGCCCGCTAGGCCCAGCTCTCTTGCGCCTCGGCCGAGCAGCGGCGCGGGCCTTGAGCCGGGCAAATCCTAGCCAGCCGGGTGGGGAAGACTCAAGACCGATCCCCAGGCCGCCCAGAGTTTGCCACGCCATGGGGGCACAAAAAGTACCCAGAACGTGGAGTCTTGCCATACTTGGTGCACTTCGCAGCCTCGGCCGCCTCCTTCGCCTTTCAGGTTCCGTGGCCCTCGCTTGGTGCACGTCCACTGTTGTGACGTTGAGCACACAAAATGTGCCAGTCTTCCGATCCTCCGGTGATAGATCAGACCACAACTCCCCCACTCCCCCCAGCAATGGCAGGATCCCCTCATGTTCCACCTGCTGTGGCAGCTGGTGCTCCCTGCATATACCGGCAAGCTCCTCGTAAATGGAATGGTGGAGGTGTCAGAACAATTTCCGTAAAACTGACAGGACTCCCACCAGCCGGAAAAGAAATTATCATTAAACGATTCAGCTCTGGCCTGAACTACCTCGGTCGACATACTAGCTGTTGTCAATGCACTGCCCGTTGTCAGCGCCTTAGCCAGTAAAACGGCTACTGGTCCGAATGATCCCTTAATAAACCGTCACCCTGCACGTGCGTCCAGCTAGCGCACAACAAGCCGTTGCTTATTTCGTCTTGCTCTGTTTTGTATATATACGGAGGATGTTTATTCCCTCTAGTTAACCAGAACAGCTCTATTCATCCTGTTCCCTTTGGTTCCGCGGCCTAGCCACCGTGTTTTCGCTCTGCTTGCATCTCGCTCCCATTGGCTTCTCCTATCATTTTCTCCTCATGACTCTTCGCTTCGCCATCCTCAACCTTTCCCTTCCACCGCCCTCCTCGTTCCTCTCTCGCGTTCTCTCATCTGCGCTATGTCTACCTTGTAGCTTCAGTTCCTCGCGTCCTCTCGCAAACCGGGAACTAACGTCTTGGGCCGGATCTCACCGCTCTGGTTCCGCCACTTCCCTACGTCACTCCTACCTGGTTCCGTGCTTCTGCTTGCTTCTGCTCATGCCGTCCTCACTCATTGCATTCTTTTGACATGGTATCAGAGCATCAGGCGATATCACCTGGTGCATCGTGACCAAGTCGTCGCTCTGTTGGTACCATTGCGTCCCTTCTGGAGTCTGCACTCCTCCGCCGCCGTCACCGCCACTTCGCGCCTCTCCGCTTCATCAGCAGCTGACATCAGCAGCACCTCTGGAAGAGCTCCTTGCGTTGAAGCTACGCCTCGTCGTTCTAAGAAAGCCATGTGCCCATTTTTCCCCCGTGGCCAATAATTGGTGACCTGTTGTCAACAACAACTACAAGCAGTTCCCGAGCCGCCGCCTACCGTCAACTTCCTGGAAGCTTCCTACCGCTTGTCACCCGCTGCCCCTCATCTCGTGAACCTCGCAAGCAACACGGCCCGTCTCTTGTCCCTCATCAGCCTCATCTACTCCATTCTCGTCATCCACAACAACTCCCTCACATCCATTGCCTCGCGCCGCAATCTCGCACCGCCTCGTCAGACGCAGCAGTGTACCTCCCGCTGTCAGGACATCGGACACCACCAGTCTTCCTGCTCCCACTTCCGAGCCAACTGGGGAACAAGCCGGCACTCTCCTGACATCGGCGGACCAGTGCCTCTACTCGCTGCCTGACTTGCTCTCATGCAAACCAACTTCCTCCAGCTGCCAGGATATCGGACACCACCAGTCTTTCTGCCCAACAAAGGGCCAACTGGGGAACAAGCCGTCACTCTCCTGAAAGGAGAGGAAGTGGTTGTCTCACCTTGCCTCTCTGTTGCATCATCCTCCAATTCTCCACTCACCACGATCTTCGCCTTCATTGTCATCATCATTCCTCTCTCCTTGCATCATCCTCATCTACCGCAATCATTCTTATGAGTTTTCAACGTTGACCACACACTGTGAAATCCTTTTGGTCTCGGTTTGTGACATATGCCTACTTTGGTTTGTCACTTTACATGGTTACCACGCCGTGTCATTACGTATTGAAGGTCTTTGTGCTTTCTTGTTGACAGCTAGTGTTCCCAAACCATTGTTAGCCCCCTCTGACTATGTGTGACTCGTGTTGTGAGTTGTAAATGTTGACCACATGAAGTGAAGTTCTTTGTTAATGGTCAGTGAAATATGCATACTTTGGTTGGTCACTGTGCATTGTAGACACACTATGCCACTACATATTGAAGATATTTGTACTTGCTAGTCAATAACTAGTATTCACAAACTATTCTCTTCCACCCTGACCATTTGTGACTCGTGTCATGAGTTGTGAAAGATTACCACACTTAGTGACATTATTTGGTCATGGTCAGTGACATATGCCTACTTTGGTTGGTCATCGTGCATGGTATCCACACCGTGCCAGGTATCCACACCGTGCCACAACGTTTTGAAGCTCCTTGTGCTTGCTATTTGATACTTGGTGTTCCCAAACCATTGTTTGCCCTCTGACCATTTGTGACTTGTATTATGGGTTGTCAACGTTGACCACACACAGCGGATTTCTCTGGTCAAAGGCAGTACATATGCATAATTTGGTCGATCATTGTGCATGTTAGCCACACCGTGCTACTACTGACTGAAGGTCGTTGTACTTGCTAGTTGATAACTGATATTCCCATAGCATTGTTTCCTCCCCTGACCGTTTGTGACTCGTGTTATGGTTGGTCAACGTTGACCACCCATATTGAAAATTTTCTGGTCGTGGTCAGTGACATATGCCTAGTTTGGTTGTTTGATGTGCATATAAGCCACACTGTGCCTCTACGTATCAAATTTATTTGTCCTTTCTAGTCAATACATAGGTTTCCCAAGCCATTGTCTCTCCCTCTGGCCATTTGTGACTCGTGTTATGAGTTGTCAATGTTGACCATACATAGTGGACTTATTCGGTCATAGTCAATGACATATGCATCCTTTGGTTGGTCACTGTGCACGCTAGCCACACCGTGCTATTGCTTGTTGAAAATATTTCTACTTGCTAGTTGATAACTAGTGTTCCCAACCCATTGTTTCCCGCACTGACCATTTGTGACTCGTGTTATGAGTTTTCAACGTTGATCACACACTGTGAAATCCGTTTGGTCATGGTTAGTGACATATGCCTACGTTGGTTTGTTGCTGTACATGGTTACCACGTTTTGTCACTACGTATCGAAGGTCTTTGTGCTTTCTATTTGATAGCTAGTGTTCCCAAACACGGACTTAGCCCCTCTCAATATCTGTGACGCGTGTTGTGAGTTGTCAACTTTGACCACATGAAGTTGAATTCTTTGGTCATGGTCAGTGACATCTGCATACTTTGGTTGGTCCCTGTGCATTGTAGCCACACTGTGCCATGATACATTGAAGGTATTCATACTTGCTAGTCCATAACTAGTGTTTTGAAACTATTTTCTCCCCTTTGACCATTTGTGACTCGTGTTATGAGCTGTCAAAGTTTACCACACATGGTGACATTCTTTGGTCATGGTCAGTGACATATGCATACCTTGGTTGGTCATCGTGCATGGTATCCACACCGTGCCACAACGTATTGAAGGTCATTGTCATTGCTAGTTGATACCTGGTGTTCTTAAACAATTATTTCCCCCTCTGACTACTTTTGACTCGTAATATGAGATGTCAACGTTGACCACACACAAGGGATTTCTTTGGTCAAAGGCAGTACATATGCCTACTTTGGTCGGTCATTGTGCATGGTANTATTTTCTTCCCCTTTGACCATTTGTGACTCGTGTTATGAGCTGTCAAAGTTTACCACACATGGTGACATTCTTTGGTCATGGTCAGTGACATATGCATACCTTGGTTGGTCATCGTGCATGGTATCCACACCGTGCCACAACGTATTGAAGGTCATTGTCATTGCTAGTTGACACCTGGTGTTCTTAAACAATTATTTCCCCCTCTGACTATTTGTGACTCGTATTATGAGATGCAACGTTGACCACACACAACGGATTTCTTTGGTCAAAGGCAGTACATATGCCTACTTTGGTCGGTCATTGTGCATGGTAGCCACACCGTGCTACTACTGATTGAAGGGCGTTGTACTTGCTAGCTGAGAACTGATATTCTCGGACCATTGTATCCCCCTCTGCCCGTTTATGACTCGTGTTATGGTTGGTGAACGTTGACCACCCACATTGAAATTCTTTGGTCATGGTCAGTGACACATGCCTAGTTTGGTTGTTTGGTGTGCATAGTAGCCACACCGTGCCACTACGTATTGAAGTTGTTTATCCTTTCTAGTCCATGCATAAGATTCCTAAACCATTGTCTCTCTCTCTCTGACCACTTGTGACTCGTGTTATGAGTTGTCAATGTTGACCACGCATACTGGATTTCTTCGGTCGTAGTCAGTAACGTATTCATCCGTTGGTTGGTCACAGTGCACGCTAGCCAAACCGTGCCACTACTTGTTGAAGTTCTTCGTACTTGCTAGTTGACAACTAGTGTTCCCAACCCATTGTTTCCCCCTCTGACCATTTGTGACTCGTGTTATGAGTTTTCAATATTGAGCACACACTGTGGAATTTGTTTGGTCATGGTTAGTGACATATGCCTACTTTGGTTTGTCACTGTACATGGTTACCACGCCGTGACACAACATATCAAAGGTATTTGTGCTTTCTAGTTAATAGCTAGTGTTCTCAAACCATTGTTACCCCCCTTTGACTATCTGTGAATCCTGTTGTGAGTTTTCAACGCTAACCACATGAAGTGAAATTTGCTGTTCATGGTCAGTGCCATATGCATACTTTGGTTGGTCACCGTGCATATTGAAGGTATTTGTACTTTCTACTCGATGAATAGTATTCACGAACCATTGTCTTCCACTCTGACCATTTGTGACTCGTGTTATGAGCTGTCAAAGCTTACCACACTTAGTGACATTATTTGGTCATGGTCAGTGACATATGCCTACTTTGGTTGGTCATCGTGCATAGTATCCACACCGTGCCACAACTTTTTGAAGGTCGTTGTGCTTGCTAGTTGATACCTGATGTTACCAGACCATTGTTTCCCCCTCTCACCACTTAAGATTCGTATTGTGAGTTGTCAACGCTGTCCACACACAGCGGATTCCGTTGGTCAAAGGCAGTACATATGCCTACTTTGGTCGGTCATTGTGCATGGTAGCCACACCGTGCTACTACTGACTGAAGGTCGTTGTACTTGCTAGTTGAGAACTGATATTCCCATAACATTGTGTCCTCCCCTGACCGTTTGTGACTCGTGTTATGGTTGGTCGACGTTGACCACCCATATTGAAATTCTCTGGTCATGGTCAGTGACATATGCCTAGTTTGGTTGTTTGGTGTGCATATTAGCCACACCGTGCCACTACATATTGAAAGTCTTAGTCCTTCCGAGTCGATGCATAAAGTTCCAAAACCATTGTCTCTCCCTCTGATCATTTGTGAATCGTGTTATGAGTTGTCAATGTTGACCACACTTAGTGGACTTTTTCAGTCATAGTTAGCGACATATGCATCCTTTGGTTGGTCATTGTGCACCCTAGCCACACCGTGCGACTACTTGTTGAAAATCTTTCTACTCGCTAGTTGATAACTAGTGTTCTTAACCCATGGTTTCCCCCACTGACCATTTGTGACTCGTGTTAGGAGTTTTCAACGTTGACCACACACTGTGGAATCCGTTTTGGTCATGGTTAGTAACATATGCCTACTTTGGTTGGTCCTTGTACATGGTTAGCACGCCGTGTCACTACGTATCGAAGGTCTTTGTGCTTTCTAGATCATAGCTAGTGTTCCCAAACCGTTGTTAGCCCCTCTGAATATCTGTGACTCGTGTTGTGAGTTGTCAACATTGACCACATGAAGTGAAATTCTTTGGTCATGGTTAGTAACATATGCATACTTTGGTTGGTCACTGTGCATTGTAGCCACACTGTGCCAAAACGTATCGAAGGTCATTTTGCTTGTTAGTTGTTACCTGGTATTCCCAAACAATTGTTCCCCCTCTGACTATTTGTGACTCGTATTCTGAGTTGTCAACGTTGACCACACACAGCGGATTTCTTTGGTCAAAGGCAATACATATGCCTACTTTCGTCGGTCATTGTGCATGGTATCCACACCGTGCTACTACTGATTGAAGTGCGTTGTACTTGCTAGTTGAGAACTGATATTCCTGGACCATTGTTTCCCCCTCTGACCGTTTTTTGACTCGTGTCATGGTTGGTGAACGTTGAACACCCATATTGAAATTCTTTGGTCATGGTCAATGACATATGCCTAGTTTGGTTGTTTGGTGTGCATAGTAGCCACACCATGCCACTACGTATTGAAGTTATTTGTCATTTCTAGTCCATGCATAGGGTTCCCAAACAATTGTCTCTCCCTCTGACCATTTGTGACTTGTGTTATGAGTTGTCAATGTTGACCATACATAGTGGACTTCTTTGGTCATAGTCAGTGACGTGTGCATTATTTGGTTGGTCACAGTGCACGCTAGCCACACCGTGCCACTACTTGCTGAAAATCTTTCTACTTTCTAGTTGATAACTAGTGTTCCCAACCCATTGTTTCCCCCACTGACCATTTGTGACTCGTGTTATGAGTTTTCAACGTTGACCACACAATGTGAAATCCGTTTTGTCATGGTTTGTGACATATGCCCACTTTGGTTTGTCACTGTACATGGTTACCACGCCGTGTCATTACGTATCGAAGGTATGTGTGCTTTCTTGTTGACGGCTAGTGTTCCCAAACCATTGTTAGCCCCCTCTGACTATATGTGACTCGTGTTGTGAGTTGTAAATGTTGACCACATGAGATGAAGTTATTTCTTCATGTTTGTCACATATGCATACTTTGGTTGGTCACTGTGCATTGTAGCCATACTGTCCCACTACATATTGAAGGTATTTGTACTTGCTAGTTAATAACTAGTATTAAAAAACCATTATCTTCCACCTTGACCATTTGTGGCTCGTGTTGTAAGTTGTCAAAGTTTACCACAAATCGTGACATTATTTGGTCATGGTCAGTGACATATGCCTACTTTGGTTGGTCATCGTGCATGGTATCCACACGGTGCCACAATGTATTGAAGCTCCTTGTGCTTACTATTTGATACTTGGTGTTCCCAAACAATTGTTTCCCGCTCTGCCCATTTGTGACTCGTATTATGAGTTAACGTTGACCACACACAGCGGATTTCTTTGGTCAAAGGCTGTACATATGCCTACTTTGGTCAGTCATTGTGTATGGTAGTCACACCGTGCTACTACTGACTGAAGGTCGTTGTACTTGCTAGTTGGTATCTAGTATTCCCAAACCATTGTTTCCCCCTATGACAATTCGTGACCCATATGTTCGGGTGTCAACGTTGACCACACATAGTAAAGTTATTTGGTCATGGTAAGTGGCACATGCCTGATCTGGTTGGTCATTGTGCATGGTAGCCACACCGTTCCACTACTTGTTGAAAGTCTTTGTACTTGCTAGTCAATAAATAGTAAAAGGTTTCTCCCTTTGACACCAGGTCGGTTTCTGTTGATTTGTTACACGTAGGTGCCTTCACTGGAATACTCCCTCCCACCCCCTTAGAGGGATGTTCAGTCGACGATTTGGAGGACAGATTTGTGACTGTATTATGACACCCCCC
>SZWC01005462.1:74216-98945 GCA_023375785.1 Penium margaritaceum | reverse complement strand
CCCCCTACCCCCCCATGGCTTAGGCTCGAAGGTAGAGTTGAGGTATCACAACACGGCCGCCCCCCCCCCCCCTCCCCAGGACGCGAGCCTATTCTTTATTGCGCGTACGAGGGTTCAAACCCAGGATCTACCGCCTTAGAGTCTAACTCTTTAAGCACTAAGCCAACTCGCATGGTGTTCGTATGATGTACAAACGACATTACAAGGGTTCCTATGGGTAAAAGGCATGAAATAAGGGGGTATAAGATTAGAGGGTAGTTTTCAAAAGTATGAATGATAACAAAATTAGTTTAATCTTAAAAATTTGACGCAGACGGAATTTCTAAATTTGCAGATTCGAGCTCGAATAGCCTCTCAACCATTGGTCCGATTGACCAGCCGCAAGGAGGAAAGTTGACTACACACAGTGAAACTCTTTTTATGATATTCCGTGACACGAGCATACTTTGGTTGGTCATTGTGCATGGTAGCCACACTGTGCCACCACATATCGAAGGTCTTTGTACTTGTTAGTCGATACCGAGTATTCCCAAACCATTGTTTCTCCCTCTGCCCGTTTTTGACTTGTGTTCTGAGTTGTGAACGTTGACCACACACACTAACCTTCTTTGGTCATGAGCAGTGATGTATGCCTTATTGGGTAGGTCATTGTACATGGTAGCCACACTGTGCCAATACATACGGAAAATCTTTGTACTTTCTAGAAGATACATAGTGTTTCGAAACCATGTTTCCCCCCTCTGACCATTTGTGACTCATGTTATGAACGTTGTGAACGTTGACCACCCATACAAGAATTCTTTGGTCATGTTTAGTGACATATGCTTAGTTTGGGTTGTCACTGTATGTGGTTACCACGCCGTGTCACCATGCAGTGAAGATCTTTGTGCTTTCTAGTTCATAGGTAGTGTTCCCAAACCATTGTTACCCCCTTCTGACTATCAGTGGCTTGTGCTGTGAGTTGTCAACGCTGACCACATGAAGTGAAATTCGTTGGTCATGGTCAGTGACATATGCATAGTTTGCTTGGTCACTGTGCATGGTAGCTACGCTGTGCCACTACATATTGAAGGTATTTGTACTTGCTAGTCGATAACTAGTATTCACAAACCATTATCTTCCATCCTGACCATTTGTGACTCCTGTTATGAGTTGTCAAAGTTTACCACACTTAGTGAAAATATTTGGTCATGGTCAGTGACATATGCCTACTTTGGTTGGTCATCGTGCATGGTATCCACACTGTGCCACAACTTATTGAAGGTCCTTGTACTTGCTAGTTTATACCTGGTGTTCCCAAACCATTGTCTCCCCCTCTGACCATTTGAGACTCCTATTATGAGTTGTCAACGGTGACCACACACAGCGGATTTCTTTGGTCAAAGGTAGTACATATGCCTACTTTGGTCGGTCATTGTGCATGGCAGCCACACCGTGCTTATACTGATTGAAGGTCGCTGTACTTGATAGTTGAGAACTGATATTCACACACCATTGTTTCCACCTCTAACTGTTTGTGTCTCGTGTTATGGTTGGTGAATGTTGACCACCCATATTGAAATTCTTTCATCATGGTTGGTGACATATGCCTAGTTTGATTGTTTGGTGTGCATAGTAGCCACACCGTGCCACTGCGTATTGAAGTTCTTTGTCCGTTTTAGTCAATACATAGGGTTCCCAAACCATTGTCTCTCCCTCAGACCATTTGTGACTCGTGTTATGAGTTGTCAATTTGACCATACATAGTGGACTTCTTTGGTCATAGTCCATGACGTGTGCATCCTTTGGTTTGTCACTGTGCACGCTAGCCACACCGTGCCACTACTTGTTGAAAATCTTTCTACTTGCTAGTTGATAATTAGTGTTCCCAACCCATGGTTTCCCCCAATGACCATTTGTGACTCTTGTTATGAGTTTTTAACATTGACCACACACTGTGAAATCCGTTTGGTCATGGTTTCTGACATATGCCTACATTGGTTCGTCCCTGTACATGGATACCACGCTGTGCCACTACGTATCGAAGGTCTTTGTGCTGTCTAGTTCATAGCTAGTGTTCCCAAACCATTGTTAACCCCTCTGAATATCTGTGACTTGTGTTGTGAGTTGTCAACATTGACCACATGAAGTGAAATTCATTGGTCATGGTCAGTGACATATGCATACTTTCGTTGGTCACTGTGCATTGTAGCCACACTGTGCCACTACATATTGAAGGTATTTGTACTTGCTCGTTGATAACTATAATTTAGAATCCATTATCTTCCACTCTGACCATTTGTGACTCGTGTTATGAGCTGTCAAAGTTTACCACACATGGTGACATTCTTTAGTCATGGTCATTGACATATGCATACCTTAGTTGGTCATCGTGCATGGTATCCACACCATGCCACAACGTATTAAAGGTCATTGTGCTTGCTAGTTGATACCTGGTGTTCCCAAACAATTGTTTTTCCCTCTGACTATTTGTGACTCGTATTATGAGTTGTCAACGTTGACCACATACAACGGATTTTCTTTGGTCAAAGTCAGTACATATGCCTACTTTGGTCGGTCATTGAGCATTGTAGCCACACCGTGCTACTACTGCTTGAAGGGAGTTGTACTTGCTAGTAGATAAATGATATTCCCGGACCATTGTTTCCCCCATTGAATGTTTGTGACTCGTGTTATGGTTGGTGAATGTTGACCACCCATATTGAAATTCTTTGCTCATGGTTAGTGACATATGCCTAGTTTGGTTGTTTGGTGTGCATAGTAGCCACACCGTGCCACTATGTATTGGAGTTATTTGTCCTTTCTAGTCCATGCATAGGGTTCCCAACTCATTGTCTCTCCCTCTGTCCATTTTTGACTCGTGTTATGAGTTGTCAATGTTCACCACGCATACTGGATTTCATCGGTCATAGTCAGTGACGAATTCATACATTGGTTGGTCACCGTGCACGCTAGCCAAACAGTGCCACTACTTGTTCAAGTTCTTTGTAATTACTAGTTGACAACTAGTGTTCCCAACCCATTGTTTCCCCCTCTGACCATTTGTGACTCGTGTGATGAGTTTTCAACATTGACCACACATTGTGAAATTCATTTGGTCATGGTTAGTGACATATGCCTACTTTGTTTTGTCACTGTACATGGTTACCACGCTGTGTCACTACGTATTGAAGGTATTTGTGCTTTCTAGTCAAAAGCTAGTGTTCCCAAACCAGTGTTAGGCCCCTTTGACTATCTGTGACTCATGTTGTGAGGTTTGAACGCTGACCACATGAAGTGAAATTTGTTGGTCATGTTCCCTGACATATGCATACTTTGGTTGGTCACTGTGCATGGTAGCCACGCTGTGCCACTACATATTGAAGGTATTTGTACTTGCTACACAATGACTAGTATTCACAAACCATTGTCTACCACTCTGACCATTTGTGACTCGTGTTATGAGTTGTCAAAGTTTACCACACTTAGTGACACTATTTGGTCATGATCAGTGACATATGCCTACTTTGGTTGGTCATCGTGCATGGTATCCACACTGTGCCACAACTTATTGAAGGTCCTTGTGCTTGCTAGTTGATATCTGGTGTTCCCAAACCATTGTCTGCCCCTCTGACCATTTGTGACTCCTAGTATGAGTTGTCAACGTTGACCACACACAGCGGATTTCTTTCGTCAAAGGTAGTACATATGCCTACTTTGGTCCGTCATTGTGCATGGTACCCACACCGTGCTTATATTGATTGAAGGTCGCTGTACTTGCTAGTTGAGAGCTCATATTCCCAGACCATTGTTTCTTCCTCTTACCGTTTGTGACTCGTGTTATGGTTGGTGAATGTTGACCACCCATATTGAAATTCTTTCATCATGGTCGGTGACATATGCCTACTTTGGTTGTTTGGTGTGCATAGTAGCCACACTATACCACTACGTATTGAAGTTATTTGTCCTTTCTAGTCGATACATTGGGTTCCCAAACCACTGTCTCTCCCTCTCACTATTTGTGACTCGTGTTATGAGTTGTCAATGTTGACCATACATAGTGGACTTCTTCGGTCATAGTCAATGACGTGTGCATCCTTTGATTGGTCATTGTGCACGCTAGCCAAAGAGTTCCACTACTTGTTGAAGTTCTTTGTAATTACTAGTTGACAACTAGTGTCCCCACCCCATTGTTTCCCCATCTGACCATTTGTGTTTCGTGTGATGAGTTTTCAACATGGACCACACACTGTGAAGTTCGTTTGGTCATGGTTAGTGACATATGCCTACTTTGGTTTGTCACTGTACATGGTTACCACGCCGTGTCACTACGTATTGAAGGTATTTGTGCTTTCTAGTCAATAACTATTGTTCCCAAACCAGTGTTAGCCCCCTTTGACTAGCTGTGACTCGTGTTGTGAGTTTTCAACGTTGACCACATGAAGTGAAATTCGTTGGTCATGGTCACTGACATATGCATACTTTGGTTGGTCACTGTGCATGGTAGCCACGCTGTGCCACTACATCTTGAAGGTATTTGTACTTGCTACTCAATGACTAGTATTCACAAACCATTGTCTACCACTCCGACCATTTGTGACTCATTCTATGAGTTGTCAAAGTTTACCACACTTAGTGACACTATTTGGTCATGATCAGTGACACAAGCCTACTTTGGTTGGTCATCGTGCATGGTATCCACACTGTGCCACAACTTATTGAAGGTCCTTGTGCTTGGTAGTTGATATCTGGTGTTCCCAAACCATTGTCTGCCCCTCTGACCATTTGTGACTCCTAGTATGAGTTGTCAACGTTGACCACACACAGCGGATGTCTTTCGTCAAAGGTAGTACATATGCCTACTTTGGTCGGTCATTTTGCATGGTAGCCACACCGTGCTTGTACTGATTGAAGGTCGCAGTATTTGCTAGTTGAGAACTGATATTCCCAGACCATTGTTTCCCCCTCTTACCGTTTGTAACTCGTGTTATGGTTGGTGAATGTTGACCACCCATATTGAAATTCTTTCATCGTGGTCGGTGACATATGCCTACTTTGGTTGTTTGGTGTGCATAGTAGCCACACCATACCACTACGTATTGAAGTTATTTGTCCTTTCTAGTCAATACATAGGGTTCCCAAACCACTGTCTCTCCCTCTGACTATTTGTGACTCGTGTTATGAGTTGTCAATGTTGACCATACATAGTGGACTTCTTCGGTCATAGTCAGTGACGTGTGCATCCTTTGATTGGTCACTGTGCACGCTAGCCACACCGAGCCAATTCTTGTTGAAAATCTTTCTACTTGCTAGTGGATAACTAGTGTTCCCAACCCATGGTTACCCCTTCTGACCATTTGTGACTAGTGTTATGAGTTTTCAACGTTGACCACACACTGTGAAATCCATTTGGTCATGGTTTGTGACATATGCCTACTTTAGTTTGTCACTGTACATGGTGACAACGCTGTGTCATAACGTATCGAAGGTCTTTGTGCTTTCTTGTTGACAGCTAGTGTTCCCAAACCATTGTTAGCCCCCTTTGACTATATGTGACTCGTGTTGTGAGTTGTAAATGTTGACCACATGAAGCGAAATTCTTTGATCATGGTCAGTGAAATATGCATACTTTGGTTGGTCACCGTGTATTGTAGCCACACTGTGACACTACATATTGAACTTATTTGTACTTGCTAGTCAATAACTAGTATTCACAAACCATAATCTTCCACCCTGATCATTTGTGACTCGTGTTATGAGTTGTCAAAGTTTACCACACTTAGTGACATTATTTGGGCATGGTCAGTGTCATATGCCTGCTTTGGTTGGTCATCGTACATGGTGTCCACACCGTGCCACAATGTATTGAAGCTCCTTGTGCTTGCTATTTGACACTTGGTGTTCCCAAACCATTGTTTACCCCTCTGACCATTTGTGACTCCTGTTATGAGTTGTCAACGTTGACCACACACAGCGGATTTCTTTGGTGAAAGGGAGTACATATGCCTACTTTGGTCGGTCATTGTGCATGGTAGCCATATCATGCTACTACTGACTGAAGGTCGTTGTACGTGCTAGTTGAGAACTGATATTCCCGGACCATTGTTTCCCCCTCTGACCATTTGTGAATCGTGTTATGGTTGATGAACGTTGACCACCCATATTGTGACTTGTGGCATGGGTTGTCAACGTTGACCATACATAGTGAACTTCTTTGGTCATAGTCAGTGACGTTTGCATCCTTTGGTTGGTCACTGTGCACGCTAGCCACACCGAGCCACTACTTGTTGAAAATCTTTCTACTTGCTAGTTGATAACTAGTGTTCCCAAACCATTGTTTCCTTCACTGACCATTTGTGACTCATGTTATGAGTTTTCAACGTTGACCACACACTTTGAAATCCGTTTGGTCATTGTTTGTGACATATGCCTACTTTGGTTTGTCACTGTACATGGTTACCACGCCGTTTTGTTACGTATCAAATGTCTTTGTGGTTTCCTGTTGGCAGCTAGTATTCCCAAACCATTTTTAGCCCCCTCTGACTATCTGTGACTCGTGTTGTGAGTTGTAAATGTTGACCACATGAAGTGAAGTTCTTTGTTCATGTTCAGTGACATATGCACACTTTGGGTGGTCACTGTGCATTGTAGCCACACTGTGCCCCTTCATTAGAACATATGGTCGGGGTATAGAAGTTCTTTGTCCTTTCTAGTCAATACATAGGCTTCCCAAACCATTGTCTGTCCCTCTGACCATTTGTGACTCGTGGTATGAGTTGTCAATGTTGACCACACATAGTGGACTTCTTCGGTCATAGTCAGTGACATATGCATCCTTTGGTTGGTCACTGTGCAAGCTAGCCACACCGTGCCACTACTTGTTGAAAACATTTCTACTTGCTAGTTGATAACTAGTGTTCCCAACGCATGGTTTTGCCCACTGACCATTTGTGACTCGTGTTATGAGTTTTCAACGTAGACCACACACTGTGAAATCCGTTTGGTCATGGTTGGTGACATATGCCTACTTTGGTTGGTCCATGTATATGGTTACCACGCCGTGTCACTAAGTATCAAAGGTCTTTGTGCTTTCTAGTTGATAGCTAGTATTCCCAAACTGTTGTTAGCCCCTCTAAATATCTGTGACTCGTGTTGTGAGTTGTCATCATTGACCACATGAAGTGAAATTCTTTGGTCATGGTCAGTGACATATGGATACTTTGGTTGGTCACTGTGCGTTGTAGCCACACCGTGCCACTACATATTGAAGGTATTTGTACTTGATAGTCGATAACTAGTATTTATAAACTATTGTCTTCCACTCTGACCATTTGTGACTCGTGTTATGAGCTGTCAAAGTTTAGCACACATGTTGACATTCTTTGGTCATGGTCAGTGACATGTGCATACTTTGGTTGGTCATCGTGCATGGTATCCATACTGTGCCACAACTTATTGAAGGTCATTGTGATTGCTAGTTGATACCTGGTGTTCCCAAATAATTGTTTCCCCCTCTGACCATTTCTGACTCGTATTATGAGTTGTCAACGTTGACCACACACAGCGGATTTCTTTGGTCAAAGGCAGTACATGTGCTTACTTTGGTCGTTCATTGTGCATGGTAGCCACACCGTGCTCCTACTGATTGAATGGCGTTGTACTTGCTAGTTGAGAACTGATATTCCCGGACCATTGCTTCCCCCTCTGACCGTTTGTGACTCGTGTTATGGTTGATGAAAGTTGACCACCCATATTGAAATTCTTTGGTCATGGTCAGTGACATATGCCTAGTTTGGTTGTTTGGTGTTTATAGTAGCCACACCGTGCCACTACGGATTGAAGTTATGTGTCCTGTCTAGTCCATGCACAGGGTTCCCCAACCATTGTCTCTCCCTCTGACCATTTGTGACTCGTGTTATGAGTTCTCAACGTTGACCACGCATACTATATGTCTTCCGTCAGAGTCAGTGAAGTATTCATCCTTTGGTTGGTCACTGTGCACGCTAGCCAAACCGTGCCACTACTTGTTGAAGGTCTTCGTACTTGCTAGTTGACAACTAGTGTTCCCAACCCATTGTTTTCCCATCTGACCATGTGTGGCTCGTGTTATCAGTTTTCAATATTGACCACACACTGTGAAATTTGTTTGGTCATGGTTAGTGACATATGCCTACTTTGGTTTGCCACTGTACACGGTTTCCACGCCGTGTCACTACATATTAAAGGTATTTGTGTGTTCTAGTTAACAGCTAGTGTTCCCAAACCATTGTTACCCCCTTTAACTATCCTTGAATTGTGTTGTAAGTTGTCAACGCTGACCACATGAAGTGAAACTTGTTGGATATGGTCAGTGACATATGCATACTTTGGTTGGTCACTGTGCATTGTAGCCACGCTGTGCCACTAGATATTGAAGGTATTTGTACTTTCTAGTCGATAACTAGTATTTAGAAACCATTATCTTCCACTCTGACCATTTGTGACTCGTGTTATGAGCTGTCAAAACTTAATACACATGGTGACATTCTTTGGTCATTGTCAATGACATATGTATGCCTTGGTTGGTCATCGTGCATGGTATCCACACCGTGCCACAACGTATTGAACGTCATTGTGCTGGCTAGTTGATACCTGGTGTTCCCAACAATTGTTTCCCCCTCTGACTTTTTGTGACTCGTATTATGAGTTGTCAACGTTGACCACACACAGCGGATTTCTTTGGTCAAAGGCAGTACCGCCAGTAAACTGCAAGCTCATGAGAAGGATCGTCTTAAGCAGAACATGAGAGACGACGGTCTGGCAAGCGTGGGCGCCGTCTGAGGGACGAGCGTAAAGGAATTGATGTCAGAGATGATGTTAAGGGATACAGTGTGAATACACGAGTACACAGAGAGCTGTTGCATAGCGGGAAAGCATGATAAAATTCAGAAGAAGAGATAGTGGTGGCAGTACAGAGGCGCGGGCTGCGAGGCCGCAGCGCCAAGGCACGGGCCGGCAGCATGCAGGAGCCACCGCGACGAAGCGCGGGTTGACGGAGCTGATGGACCCAATGATGGGAGGCCGCAGCGTAGACACGCGGGCCGCAAGTGGAGTCATGATGGAAGTGCCACAGCGTCAGGTTGCCAGCACGGAAGTTAGTTGGTCCACCTTGCCGCAGTGCATGTACGCGGGCTGGCGGAACAACCAAGTCTACGTGCCTTGATACATCTGAGCACGCTACGCGGATATGAGCAGAGATGAAGGCAATGAGGAACAATAGGAACTTGTGGCGGGTCAGAAGACCGAGCCGGTGTGGGGGCAGGGCAAAGGCCCCGGCCGAGGAGAGAGCCATGACTGATTGATGAATGACCAGAAAGGGTAACTATTACAAGAGAGGGAGCTAACATAAGTACTAAGCAGACTGCTGAGCTAGCTAGTGAGTATCCTACTCCTAAGGTGGGCGGTACGACCTGAGTCGTCGTAGCCATTGTCTTGCTCCTTCTGCTGCTAATGACGACGGTGTCACGAAATGGCTCCAGCGGTGGTTCGGCACGGTCCTTGGTGGCTTAGAGTCTTGTCGTTGGACCTTTGGCGCGTTGTGTGTACCGAGAGGCGGGCGGGCAACCCATATTTGCCTGTTGGCAGTGACTGTTGGAGAACCGCGTTGGTTGTTGGGAGATGCACGAGAGCCGTTGATGCGGTAGGACCGACCGGTAGGGTTCCAATGATGGCGCGGACAGTGTAGCAGCCGTTGGAGTTGTTCGGTGGTGATCGAGACTGTGATTCGTCTCCCACGAGGAGTTTCCGGTATTTTCCCATTTCTTCTTTTTTCTGCTTCGGGTTGATCTCTCTCCAATATGAGATGGTGAGTGTTCCTGGTGTGTGGCTTGTGGGCATTGATGTATGTTCTGACACCCCTCGGCAACACCACAAGCCAGAGAAGGTGATGCTGGTCTTTCTGGAAAAGTGGTGCTTATGATTGCTGATGTTGTTTGAGATTCGTGGTGCAGCTCCGCGTGGGTGAGGCCGATGATAGAGGAGCACGAGAAGATGTTGTACAGTGTGTTGAAGGTGGAATTGGCAAAAGTGAGGAAGGACAATGGGTTTGAAGGATCTGTAGTGCGGGTCCAGCAGAGGCCTGGTGCAGGTGCCCTAAATGGTTCAGAGGAGTAGAAACGGCAAGGGGTTGATCGATGTCAACGCGCCGTGTTGGTAGGGTAAGAGGAGGTTGGCTTGATGAGAGTGGTGTTGGGGTGCTTTGGGAGAGAATCTGGTAGGCTTAATTTTAGGCAAGAGGAGTTGGTTGGTAGAGAGGCTGTAGCTGATGTGTTGAAGAAGAGGGTGGTTCTGTTGAGACAAGAGGAGGAGGAGGGGGAAGTGAAGTTGCTGGAGGTGATGAAGAAGGTGCAGGAGGTAGAGTAAAGCTCCTGGAACTGTTGAGGCGCTGTTCTCGTGTGCGTGCCAGGATGATGTAGCTGCTGTTCTTGATGACGTTGTTGTGGAAACTGCTGCCACGGTTTGGAGGAGGACGGGTGAAGAGTGCTATTGCAGGTTAAGTTGAAGCTGTTGATCCGTGTGGTTGGCGATGAATGACTATGCTGATGGTGGAAATTTTCCAGGGAGAGCAAGATTTGGTATCCCTTTTGTATTGGTCTGGTGAAGTTGCAGCTGGGGGAGGGAGAGCGGAGGTAGGATGACGCAGGTTCAGCGCTGTTGGCCTGTGACAAAGCACGCCTTGAGGTTTCCCATAGTACAGTTCTTGGTGTTATCTTGATGCTGCAAAGAGGGTCAGCATCCTTGATGGTGTAGGTTGATGTCGAGTGATGTACGTGAAGAATGGCACTGCATTAGGTGTTGGAAGAGGCAGAGATGCACTGAGAGTCACAGTTGAGATTACGTCGTTGCTGACGGGAGACAGCTGCTGGTGATGAAGGGCTCGACTGTTGGTACGGTTGCTTTTTATGCATATGGTATTGCTGCTTGATGTAATGTTGCGTGGAAGAATGCTGCTGTGGTGTGGTAGATGTGAAGAATAATGATGAGGAGCGAAAGGACACGGTCAAGGGGACAGTCCAGGCTGTCACAACGCAGGAACATTGCTGCTGGTTGTGACTGTTGTAGGTGCTTGTCTCTACGATGGTTCTGTAGCTGCCGTGGGAGGCTTGGTATGATGATGAGAAGGGAAGAGGAGAGGTGGCAGACAAGGGAGCAGTGTGAACTGCTGCGTCGCAAGGAAGCTAATGGTATGAAGAAGGATGAGTGGAACTCTGCTTTGAATGGTTTTAGAGTTGGCTGAGGGTGTTGAGTGGTGATGGTGACAGGAGGGAAGAGACGGTCAAGGGGACAGCATGTACTGCCGCGCCGCAAGGTGAGAGATAGGAATGAAAGTGGTGACGACTGCTCTTGTGACTGATTAATGGTGTGATGTGTAAAGCCATGTTCCCAAAGAGGAAGAATTCCTAGAGAGAGACGAAGCGATGTTGCTGCTGTTATAAGGACGATGGCGGGCGATTCGGCTGCGGTGCGCTTTGGCAAGATGGTTCCAGCAGTAGAGATGCAAACAACGTGATTGATATTCTTTCTCTGGGCTCTGATACCATCTCAGTAAACTGCAAGCTCCATGAGAAGGATCGTCTGAAGCAGAACATGAGAGACGATGGTGTGGCAAGCGTGGGCGCAGTCTGAGGGACGGATGCAAAGGAATTGATGTCACAGATGATGTCAAGTGATACAGTGTGAATATACGAGTATGGAAAGAGCTGTTGCATAGCGAGAAAGCAGTGCCGAGGCGTGGGCTGCAAGGCCGCAGTGCCAAGGCATGGGCCAGCAGCATGCAGGAGCCACAGCGATGAAGCGCGGGCTGAAAAAGCTGATGGATCCAATGATGGGAGGCCGCAGCGTAGACACGCGGGCCGCAAGCAGAGTCATGATGGAAGTGCCACAGTGTCAGGTTGCCAGCACGGAAGTCAGTTGGTCCAGCTTGCTGCAGCGCATGTACGCGGGCTGGCGGAACAACCAAGTCTACGTGCCTTTATACATCTGAGTGGGCTACGCAGATATGAGCGGAGATGAAGGCAATGAGGAACAATGGGAACTGGTGGCGGGTCAGAAGACCGAGCCGGAGTGGGGATAGGGCAAAGGCCCGGGCCAAGGAGAGAGCCATGACTGATTGATGAATGACCACAAAGGGTAACTATTACAAGGGAGAGAGAAAACATAAGTACTAAGTAGACTGCTGAGCTAGCTAGTGAGTATCCTACTCCTAAGGTGGGCGGTATGACCTGAGTCGTCGTAGCCACTGTCTTGTTGCTTCTGCTGCTGATGACAACGGTGTCACGAAGTGGCTCCAGCGGTGGTTTGGCACGATCCTCGGTGGCTCGCAGTCTTGTCGTTGGACCTTTGGCGCGTAGTGTGTACCGAGACGCGGGCGGACAACCCATATTTGCCTGTTGGCAGTGATTGTTGGAGAACCGCGTTGGTCGTTGGGAGATGCACGAGAGCCGTTGATGCGGTAGGACCGACCGGTAGGGTTCCGAGGATGGCGCGGACAGCGTGGCAGCCGTTTCAGTTGTTTGGTGGTGATCGAGACTGTGATCCGTCTCCCACGAGGAGTTTCCGGTATTTTCCCATTTCTTCTTTTTTCTACTTCGGGTTGATCTCTCTCCAATATGAGATGGTGAGTGTTCCTGATGTGTGGCTTGTGGGAAGTGAGGTATTTTCTGACAAGTACATATGCCTACTTTGGTCGGTCATTGTGCATGGTAGCCACACCATGCTACTACTGATCGAAGGGCGTTGTACTTGCTAGTTGAGAACTGATATTCCCAGACCATTGTTTGCCCCTCAGACCGTTTGTGATTCGTGTTGTGGTTGGTGAGTGTTGACCACCCATATTGAAATTCTTTGGTCATGTTCAATGACATATGCCTAGTTTGGTTGCTTGGTGTGCATAGTAGCCACACTGTGCCTCTACGTATTGAAGTTATTTGTTCTTTCTAGTCCATGCATAGGGTTTCCAAACCATTTTCTCTCCCTCTGACCATTTGTGACTCGTGTTATGAGCTGTCAATGTTGACCACACATACTGTTTTTCTTCGGTCATAGTCAGTGACGCATTCATCCTTTGGTTGGTCACTGTGCACGCTAGCCAAACCGTGCCACTACTTGTTGAAGTTCTTTGTACTTGCTAGTTGACAACTAGTGTTCCCAACCCATTGTTTCTTCCTCTGGCCATTTGTGACTCGTGTTATGAGTTTCCAATATTGACCACACACTCTGAAATTTGTTTGGTCATGGTTAGTGACATATGTCTACTTTGGTTTGTCCCTGTACATGGTTACCACGCCTTGTCACTACATATTAAAGGTATTTGTGCTTTCTAGCTAATAGTTAGTGTTCCCAAACCATCGTTACCCCCCTTTGACTATCTGTCACTCGTGTCGTGAGTTGTCAATGCTGACCACATGAAGTGAAATTCGTTGGTCATGGTCAGTGACATATGCATACTTTTGTTGGTCACTGTGCATGGTAGCTACACTGTGCCACTACATATTGAAGGTATTTGTACTTGCTACTCGATAACTAGTATTCACAAACCACTGTCTTCCACTCTGACCAGTTGTGACGCGTGTTATGAGCTGTCAGAGTTTACCACACTTAGTGACATTATTTGGTCCTCGTCAATTACATATGCCTACTTTGGATTGTCATCGTGCATGGTATCCACACCGTGCCACAACTTGTTGAAGGTCCTTGTGCTTGCTTGTTGATACCTGATGTTCCCAAACCATTGTTTCCCCCTCTGACCATTTGTGATTCGTATTTGGTCAAAGGGAGTACATATGCCTACCTTGGTTGGTCATTGTGCATGGTAGCCACATCGTGTTTATACTGATTGACGGTCGCTGTACTTGCTAGTTGAGAAATGATACTCCGAGGCCATTGTTTCCCCCTCTGACTGTTTGTGACTCGTGTTATGGTTGGTGAATGTTGACCATCCATATTGAAATTCTTTGGTCATGGTCAGTGACATATGCCTAGTTTGGTTGTTTGGTGTGCATAGTAGCTACACCGTGCCACTACGTATTGAATTTCTTTGTCATTTCTAGGTGATACATAGGGTTCCCAAACCATTCTTTCTCCCTCTGACCATTTTTGACTCGTGTTATGAGTTGTCAATGTTGACCACACATAGTGGACTTCTTCGGTCATAGTCAGTGACATATGCATCCTTTGGTTGGTCACTGTGCATGCTAGCCACACCGTGCCACTACTTGTTGACAATCTTTCTACCCGCTAGTTGATAGCTAGTCTTCCCAACCCATGCTTTCCCCCACTGACCATTTGTGACTCGTGTTATGAGTTTTCAACGTTGACCGCAGACTGTGAAACCCGTTTGCTCATGGTAAGTGACATATGCCTACTTTTTTTTGTCACTGTACATGGTTACCACGCCGTGTCACCACGTATTGAAGTTCTATGTGCTTTCTTGTTGATAGCTGGTGTTCCCAAACCATTGTTACCCCCTCTGAATATCTGTGAGTCATGTTGTGAGTTGTCAACATTGACCACACGAAGTGAATTCTTTGTTCATGGTCAATGACATATGCGCACTTCGGTTGGTCACTGTGCATTGTAGCCACACTGTGCCACTACATACTGAATCTATTTGTACTTGCTAGTCGATAACTAGTATTCACAAACCATTATCTTCCACCCTGACCATTTGTGACTCGTCTTATGCGTTGTCACAGTTTACCACACATGGTGACATTCTTTGGTCATGGTCAGTGACATATGCATACTGTGGTTGGTCATCATGCATGGTATCCACACTGTGCCACAACGTATTGTAGCTCCTTGGGCTTGCTATTTGATACTTGGTGTTCCCAAACCATTGTTTCCCCCTCTTACCATTTGTGACTCGTATTATGATTTGTCGACGTTGACCACAAACAGCGGATTTCTTTCATCAAAGGCAGTACATATGCCTACTTTGGTCGGTCATTGTGACTCACTGAATGTTGTTGTACTTGCTAGTTGAGAACTGATATTCCCGAACCATTGTTTCCTCCCCTGGCCGTCTGTAACTCGTGTTATGGCTGGTCAACATTGACTACCCATATTGAAATTCTATGGTCATGGTCAGTGACATATGCTTAGTTTGGATGTTTGGTGTGCATATTAGCCACACCGTGCCACTACATATTGAAGTTATTTGTCCTTTCTATTCCATGCATAGGGTTCCCAAAACAGTGTCTCTCCCTCTGACCGTTCGTGACTGGTGTTATGAGTTGTCAGTTTTGACCACACATAGTGGACTTCTTCGGTCATAGTCAGTGATGTATTCATCCTTTGGTTGGTTAATGTACACGCTAGCCACACCGCGCCACTACTTGTTGAAGTTCTTTGTACTTGCTAGTTGATAACTAGTGTTCATAACTCATTGTTTCCCCCTCTGACCATTTGTGAGTCGTGTGATGAGTTTTCAACATTGACCACACATTGTGAAATTTGTTTGGTCATGGATAGTGACATATGCCTACTTTGGGTTGTCACTGTACATGGTTACCAAGCCATGCCACTACGTATTGAAGGTATTTGTGCTTTCTAGTCAATGGCTAGTGTTCCCAAACCAATGCTACGCCCCTTTGACTATCTGTGACTCGTGTTGTGAGTTTTCAACGCTGACCACATGAAGTGAAATTCGTTGGTCATGGTCAGTAACATATGTATACATTGGTTCGTCACTGTGCATGGTAGCCACGCTGTGCCACTACATATTGAAGGTAGTTGTATTTGCTACTCGATGACTAGCATTCACAAACCATTTTCTTCCACTCTGACCATTTGTGACTCCTTTCATGTGTTGTCAAAGTTCACCACACTTGGTGACATTATTCAGTCATGGTCAGTGACATATGCATACTTTGGTTGGTTATCGTGCATGGTATCCACACCGTGCCACAACATATTGAAGGTCCTTGTGCTTGTTAGTTGATACCTGGTGTTCCCAAACCATTGTCTCCCCCTCCGACCATGTGTGAATCCTATTATGAGTTGTAAACGCTGACCACACACAGTGGATTTCGTTGGTCAAAGGTAGTACATATGCCTACTTTGGTCGGTCATTGTGCATGGTAGCCACACAGTGCTTATACTGATTGAAGGTCCCTGTTCTTGTTAGTTGACAACTGATTTTCACAGACCATTGTTTCCCCCCTCTGACCGTTTGTGACTCGTGTTATGGTTCGTGAATATTGACCACCCATATTGAAATTCTTTCATCATGGTCGGTGACATATGCCTAATTTGGTTGTTTGGTGTGCATAGTAGCCACACCATGCCACTGCGTATTGAAGTTCTTTGTCCTTTCTAGTCGATGCATAGGGTTCTCAAACCACTGTCTATCCAGCTGACCATTTGTGACTCGTGTTATGAGTTTTCAATGTTGACCATACATAGTGGAGTTCTTCGGTCATAGTGACTGACGTGTGCATCCTTTGGTTGCTCACTGTGCACGCTAGCCACACTGTGCCACTACTTGATGATGTTGAAAAATTGCCCCTCCGCATGCCCAAGTGCGGCGCCGGGAGGCGCTGACGAGCCGCCAGAAAATGAAAACTCCGCTCCGGCGGATCTGGTGACTTGACATTCGCTTGGATCCTAAAATGGAGGACTGCCCCAGAAAGTTGACGAGTTTCTGAATCGGGTGGAAGTTGTTTCACCAAAATCCGACAAGTATCGAGGGAGACATGGCTTTCCAAAGTTAGGGTATGCGCAGCGGCTCTGAAAGCCGGGTGCGACTCGAAATCCGGTCGATAATCGACCGGACCGAGTAACAAAAACATTATGTGGAGAAAATACTCCGATAGGCCTGCCAAGGTGTCCGGTGGATGATCCACCTGATCCGGCGGATCATCCACCGGATCCAGTAGTGCAGGTTGTTACTGAGGGACTTCGCCAAAATCCTGGCTCGACGTCCGAAACTCAGTAGTACGTTTTGTTACTCGGGGACTTAGTCAAAATTCTGACTGCAGGTCCGCGGACAGGTTTCGAACCTCGTCACACCCCATCACCAAACACGACCCGAAAGTGGGTAGAGTGCATGGAAACAGTGCAGGGGACCCNAGTAACAAAAATACCATGTGGAGAAAATGCTCCGATAGGCCTGCCGAGGCGTCCGGTGGATGATCCACCTGATCCGGCGGATCATCCACCGGATCCAGTAGTGCAGGTTGTTACTGAGGGACTTCGCCAAAATCCTGGCTCGACGTCCGAAACTCAGTAGTACGTTTTGTTACTCGGGGACTTAGTCAAAATTCTGACTGCAGGTCCGCGGACAGGTTTCGAACCTCGTCACACCCCATCACCAAACACGACGCAAAAGTGGGTAGAGTGCATGGAAACAGTGCAGGGGACCCATACACCATGTGCAATGGGACATGCGCCTTGGGAAAGGCGCTTTGCACGTGAATGAAGGCGCCACGGCGAGTGGCGGCATCAAGCTTCTGTGGTGGGTGAGACCTGCGCTTTGGCAAGCATAACTTGAGGTATGCTTGGCCAAATCGCGCGCGGTTTGGTGTGTTGGAACGCACATGACTAGCCCTACAAATGTTGTCATCATGTCTATGTTAAAAAACTAACGCAAAACGTCGTTACTCCCTCTGCAAACTGACTGTCTCTAAATTCCTGCTCACATAGTGTGAGGCGACCAGAAAGCTCACGCTCAATCTCATATTCGCCCAAAACAGTAGACGTGAACCACTAGAGGCGATCAGCCTCTAGTGGTTCACATCGGGACCGCACCATGCGGATCTCATCCTGACAAAGGGTTATGGGCCCAAAGGTCTGAACGCCTCCAACGTTCACGTCTTCCGCAGCGCACGGGACCGTGATATTGGACGTCGCTGTGAAGTTCTGAGAACTCGTCGGAGTAGCAGCTGCGCACATGGCGCGGAAGGAGACGCAGCCCATTCAGAAGTATGCGGGGGGCCCGGGCTTCGGGCTATGGAGGTGGCAGTTCGAACTGCATCTCTCGCATAAGGGGTTGCTGGATGTCATGGTGGGAAAGGAGGTGCTCACAGAGGCGACAGCTATGGACGCGGAGAAGCAGGCCTTCAAAAAGAAGAACACGGAGGCGCTCATGCTCCTGGTGTCCGAGACAGCTGAGTCACAGTGGGGCTACTTCCAAGGCTGCAAGCTCGCAGCCGAAGCTTGGGAAAAGCTCTGTGCCATTCACCAATCCAAGTCACTCGCGAACAAAATCTTCACGATGAAGCGACTCCTCAAAGTGAGATTCAAGGAGGGAGATGATGTCATCTCTGCCATGCAGTAGATCGAGTCGCTCGCCTCGCAATGCAATGACGTGGGGTGGAAGATCGACACGCTGCTACAGGCGATGGCCCTCCTCATGGCCCTACTTGACAGTTGGGGTCCACTCATCACCGTCCTTGGAGGATGGTCGGAGGACAAGCTCACCTATGGCGCGGTCGCAGAGTATATCCGCAACGAGGCACAGCGCCGGAGCTGCGGAGAGTCCTCGTCTTCCTCATCGGCCCTCGTCACCAAAACACACGGTGGCGGAAGCGGGAGCCGAGGAAGTAGCAGAAAGGGCGGCGGCAAGAAGGGCGCGAAGAAAAGTGCGTGCGGCAATTGCGGCAAGGAGGGCCATTGGGCCCGTGAGTGCCCGGAGGAGGCAAAGACCGGTGGCAAAAACAGCAAGGGCAGGTTACTCCTCAACGGCAACAAGAACCACTTCCTCAAGAAGGCCAACAGGCCGTGCCTGGATTCCAGGGCCGAGGAGCACACCCAAGTCAAGAAGATGGGGTTCGTCACCTACAAGAAGTTCTCCAAGTCAATGGTGGTCGCGAACAACAAAGTCGAGCCGGCGGCCGGCAAAAGCGACGTGGAGGTGGAAGTCGTGGTGGGCGGTAAGAAGGAGCTGTGTACATTTCGTGATGTGCAGCACGTCCCCGACCTGGCTGACATTTTGAGTGTTAGCCGCTTGACAAACAAGGGGTATGAGGTGCTCTTCCGCAGGAAAGGCGGAGTGGTGCACATCGACGGCGACGCCGAGGTCGTGCTGGAGGCGAAGCCCGAGGGCGGTCTCTACATTGTGGAAACCAAGGTGGTCCCCGCGGCATCTGACGCAGCAGATTTGCAGGAGCGCATTGTCAACATGGCCAAGGGAGGAAGCGCTGATCTGGAGCTCTGGCACCGACAGTTGGGGCATTTGGCGCCCGCAACCGTTAAGGAGATGGCAAAGCGCGACATGGTGCGCGGCCTCGTCATCGACGGTGCAGACGCGGCAGCAGATGCAGCAACGCACAAAAAGTACGAGCCTTGCATTTTGGGCAAGGCGCGGCGCAAGCCATTCAATGAGAACACGGCTCGTGCAAAGGACCTGCTGGAGGCCGTGCACAGCGACGTGTGCGGACCGTTCAAAACGCCGTCAAACGGCGGCTTCAGATACTTCGTCACCTTCATTGACGACTGTAGCAGGAAGCTCTACGTGTACTTCATGAAGCGGAAAGGCGAGGTCATGGACCGGCTGAAGGAGTATGTTGCAGTGGTGGAGAGGCAGCCTGGCCGGAAGGTCAGAGCGCTACGCAGCGACAATGGCGGAGAGTACGTGGGCTGCAGCGGGTGGATGAAGCAGCAGGGCATCAAGTGGAAACACACTACGCCGTACTCGCCACAGTCCAACGGAGTGGCGGAGCGGGCAAACCATACGCTGCTCAACATGGTGCAGACCATGCTTGTGGATGCGGGGTTGCCGCGAGGTTTCTGGGCGGAGGCTGTGCGTACAACAAGCTACACCATCAACCTCACCCCAACAACGGTGCTGAAGGGTAAGGGCGGCTGGAAGATGCCGCATGAGGTTTGGAGCGGGCGCAAGCCAAACGTGGCGCACCTGAAGGTGTTCGGGTGCAAGGCGCACGCGATGGTGAAGGCGGCGCAACGACGCAACATCAGGTTGGAACCGTGGGCGATTTTGTGCTTGTTCCTCAGCTACAAGAGTGCGCAAAAGGCGTACCGGCTCTATGACCCGTGCACGCAAGAGATCATCCGCAGCCGTGACGTTGAGTTCGATGAGCAACAGAGCTTCAACAGCAGCAGCAACGACATGAGCGTTGGGAACACTCCAAAACAGGGGGAGTGGTTCCAGCTTTTTGACTATGAGGAGGAGCTGGCGGACGCGGAGGTCGATGATGCGGTGTCGGAGCGCGGCGATGCAGCAGGTGCAGCAGCCGACGCGGAGGACTCTGACGATATTGCAGCTGGGCAAGAGATCCGGGGGAATGATCTCTCGAAGGAGGCACCACGCGTGCTGAAGCGCGCACTCTCGGCAGAGTTCGCATCAGGCGTCGGAGAAAAATCCTTCGGACGCGCCGCTCGTCCGGTTGATGGTTCACCGGAGCGGGAAGAATCCTCGGGAAGCCGTCCGGTCGATGATTCAATGGAGCAGGCTGAGTCGGAAGGATCGCAGTAGAGCGACGAGACGTCGCCAAGACTGCCGCACCGCAGCGGGAGGCAGCGGAGAGCGGGGAAGCATTTCGACGCATGTATTGGTTGATGGATCGGCATGACGCGGTGCATGCTAGCTGCATCAACGGAGCTGACGACTGTGCAAGAGGCGCTTGCGCGGCCCGAGGGAAAGCTGTGGGATGCCGCCATCAAGTCAGAGTTGACGTCCATTGCAGAAAACGACACATGGCAGCTGGTTGACAGGCCAAAAGACGCCAAGGTCATCGGCTCCAAGTGGGTCTTCAAGACCAAGTTCACAAAGGAAGGTGTGGTTGAAAAGTACAAGGTGCGGCTCGTGGCAAAGGGGTACGCACAGCGTAAGGGCGAGCAATACGATGAGACGTTTGCCCCCGTGGCCAAGTTCAAAAGCATCCGGGCGATCCTTGTAGTGGCAGCCGCGAAGGACATGGAGCTCCACCAAATGGACGTAAAGATGGCCTTCCTCAACGGCATCATCGACAAGGAAATCTACATGGAGGTGCCGGAGAGGGTGGAGGCGCCAGAGGGCAAGGTGTGCAAGCTGCGGAAGTCCTTGTACGGGCTAAAACAATTGCCGCGATACTGGTACCAACAGATGGACAGCTTCATGGCACAACTCGGCTTCAAGCGCTGTGAGGCAGATCACAGTGTGTACGTGCAGCTCAGCAAGAAGCTCCATCAGATTGTCGCACTCTACGTGGACAATCTGATCTTGTGCTCCTCAGACCTGCCGAGCCTACAACAGCTGAAAGAGCAGCTGAACAGCAGGTTCTAGATGTCGGACATGGGGGAGCTGAAGTTCTACCTCAGGGTGAGCATTACACGGAACCGGAGGGCGCGCACGCTTGAGCTGGGGCAGGCCAAATAAGTGGCCGAGGTGCTGAAGCGGTACGGCATGGAGGACTCCAAATTAGTGTGCACTCACGTCTCCACGACCTATGAACTGAGTGTGGCAATGGCGCCGCAAACAAAAGAAGAGCGGAAGGATATGGCAGGGGTGCCCTACCAATCGGCAGTGGGCAGCCTCATGTACGCCATGGTGGTGACTCGACCGGACCTGGCCTGTGCGGTGGGCCAAGTGAGCAGGTACGTGGCCAACCCAGGGCCACTACACTGGCAGGCGGTCAAGCGCATCCTCCGCTACCTGCAGGCGACGCGGCACGTGCGCCTGAGGTTCGAGGGCAAAGGGCGGGCAGACCCTTTGCATCTGGTCTGCTACACGGATGCAGATTACGCGAGCGATGTGGACAAGCGGAAGTCCACATCCGGCTACGTGTTCTTCCTCGCTGGTGCAGCGGTCTCGTGGTGCAGCAGGAAACAGGACTCCATCGCCACCTTGACTGTGGAAGCTATGTACATCGCGCTGGCCGAGGCGGTGAAGGAGGCGGTGTGGCTCCGCAGGTTGCTGGGGGAGCTGGGCATGCCGCAGCAGGAGCCTACGGTGGTGCACGAGGACAATACCGGCTCCATCTTGCTGACCAACAACTCGACGCAGCACAGGAGGACAAAGCACATTGACGTNGGGCGGGCAGACCCTTTGCATCTGGTCTGCTACACGGATGCAGATTACGCGAGCGATGTGGACAAGCGGAAGTCCACATCCGGCTACGTGTTCTTCCTCGCTGGTGCAGCGGTCTCGTGGTGCAGCAGGAAACAGGACTCCATCGCCACCTTGACTGTGGAAGCTATGTACATCGCGCTGGCCGAGGCGGTGAAGGAGGCGGTGTGGCTCCGCAGGTTGCTGGGGGAGCTGGGCATGCCGCAGCAGGAGCCTACGGTGGTGCACGAGGACAATACCGGCTCCATCTTGCTGACCAACAACTCGACGCAGCACAGGAGGACAAAGCACATTGACGTGCGTTATCACTACGCACGGGACATGGTCAAGAAGGGGCAGGTGGTGCTGCAGCACTGCAGCACGCACAGCATGCTTGCGGATTGCTTGACCAAAGCGCAACCCGCAGACCGGCACGCGATGAGCGTGGCCGGACTTGGGATGACCAGCTATGATGGGCTGGAGGGCGCAGCGGAAGATGAGTGAGAGCAAGCAAGAGCAGCGGGCATGGAAGGTGCAAGGGGGAGAATGTTGAAGAATTGCCCCTCCGCATGCCCAAGTGCGGCGCCGGGAGGCGCTGACGAGCCGCCAAAAAATGGAAACTCCGCTCCGGCGGATCTGGCCACTCGACATTTGCTCGAATCCTAATCTGGAGGATTGCTCCTGAAAGTTAACGAGTCGCTGAATCCGGTGGAAGTTGTTTCGCCGGAATCGGACAAGTATCGAGGGAGATATGGCTTTCCAAAGTTGGGGTACGCGCAGTGGCTCTTGAAGCTGGCTGCGACTCGAAATCCGGTCGATAATCGACCGGACCGAGTAACAAAAATACCATGTGGAGAAAATGCTCCGATAGGCCTGCCGAGGCGTCTAGTGGATGATCCACCTGATCCGGCGGATCATCCACCGGATCCAGTAGTGCAGGTTGTTACTGAGGGACTTACCCAGAATCCTGGCTCGACGTCCGAAACTCAGTAGTAGGTTTTGTTACTCGGGGACTTAGTCGAAATTCTGACTGCACGTCCGCGGACAGGTTTCGAACCTCGTCACACCCTATCACCAAACACGACCCGAAAGTGGGTACAGTGCGTGGAAACAGTGCAGGGGACCCATACACCATGTGCAATGGGACATGCGCCTTGGGAATGGCGCTTCGCACGTGAATGAAGGCGCCATGGCGAGTGGCGGCATCAGGCTTCTGTGGTGGGTGAGACCTGCGCTTCGACAAGCATAACTTGAGCTATGCTTGGCCAAATCGCGCGCAGTTTGGTGCGTTGGAACGCAAATGACTAGCCCTATAAACATTGTGATCATGTCTATGTTAAAAAACTAACGCAAAACGACGTTATTGGCTTCACAAACTGACTTTCTCTAAATTCCTGCTCACATAGCGTGAGGCAACCAGAAAGCTCACGCTCAGTCTCAAATTCGTCCAAAACAGTAGACGTGAACCACTAGAGGCGATCAGACAAGCGTCGGGACCGCACCACGCGGATCTCATCCTGACAGTTGAAAACCTTTATACTTGCTAGTTGATAACTAGTGTTCTCAATCCATGGTTTCCCCCACTGACCATTCGTGACTCGTGTTATGAGTTTTCAACGTTGACCACACACTGTGAAGTCCGTTTGGTCATGGTTTGTGACATATGCCTACGTTGGTTTGTCAATATACATGGTTACCACGCCGTGTCATTAAGTATCGAAGGTCTTTGTGCTTTCTTGTTGACAGCTAGTGTTCCCAAACCATTGTTAGCCCCCTCTGACTATATGTGACTCGTGTTGTGAGTTGTAAATTTTGACCACATGAAGTGAAATTCTTTGTTAGTGACATATGCATACATTGGTTGGTCACTGTGCATTGTAGCCACATTGTGCCATTACATATTGAAGGTATTTGTACTTGCTAGTCGATAACTAGTATTCACAAACCATTATCTTCCACCCTGACCATTTGTGACTTGTGTTATGAGTTGTCAGCATTTACCAGACTTAGTGACATTATTTGGTCATGGTCAGTGATACATGCCTACTTTGGTTGGTCATCGTGCATGGTATCCACACCGTGCCACAACGTATTGAAACTCCTTGTGCTTGCTAGCTGATGCTTGGTGTTCCCAAGCCATTGTTTCCCCCTCTGACCATTTGAGACATGTATTATGAGTTGTCAATGTTGACCACACATAGCGGAGTTCTTTGGTCAAAGGCAGTACATATGCCTACTTCGGCCGGTCTTTGTGCATGGTAGCCACACTGTGCTACTACTGACTGAAGGTTGTTGTGCTTGCTAGTTGGTATCTAGTATTCCCACGCCATTTTCTCCCCCTCTGATAACTCGTGACCAATACTATGGGCTGTGAACGTTGACCACACATAGTAAAACTATTTGGTCATGGTAAATGGCACATGCCTAATCTGGTTGGTCATTGTGCATGGTAGCCACACCGTTCCACTACTTGTTGAAAGTCTTTGTACTTGCTAGTCAATAACTAGCAAAAGGTTTCTCCCTTTGATGCCAGGTCGGTTTTTGTTGATTTGTTACGCGTAGGTGCCTTCAGTGGAATACTCCCTCCCACCCCCCTAGAGGGATGTTCCATGGACAAACTGGAGGACAGATTTGTGAACGCAGTATGACACCCCCGTACCAACCCCACGTCTTAGGCTCGAAGGTACAGTTGACGTATCACAACACGGCCGTCCCCCCCCCCCCCC
>SZWC01005462.1:47133-59142 GCA_023375785.1 Penium margaritaceum | reverse complement strand
ACCAAAGTAGGCAAATGTACTACCTTTGACCAAAGGAATCCGCTGTGTGTGGTCAGCGTTGACAACTCATAATAGGAGTCACAAATGGTCAGAGGGGGAGACAATGGTTTGGGAACACCAGGTATCAACTAGCAAGCACAAGGACCTTCAATAAGTTGTGGCACGGTGTGGATACCATGCACGATGACCAACCAAAGTAAGCCTATGTCACTGACCATGACCAAATAATGCCAGTAACTGTGGTGAACTTTGACATCTCATAACACAAGTCACAAATGGTCAGGGTGGAAGAGAATGGTTTGTGAATACTAGTTATCGACTAGAAAGTACAAATACCTTCAAAATGTAGTGGCACAACGTGGCTACCATGCAAAGTGACCAACCAAAGTATGCATATGTCACTGACCTTGACCACCAAATTTAACTTCATGTGGTCAGCGTTGACAACTCACAAGACGAGTCACTGATAGTCAGAGGGGGGTAACAATGGTCTGGGAACACTAGCTATCAACTAGAAAGCACAAATACCTTCAATACGTAATGACACGGCGTGGTAACCATGTACAGTGACAAAGAAGGCATATGTCACAAACCATGACCAAACAGATTTCACAGTGTGTGGTCAACATTGAAAACTCATAACACGAGTCACAAGTGGTCAGTGGGGGAAACCATGGGTTGGGAACAATAGTTATCAACTAGCAAGAAGAAATATTTTCAACAAGTAGTGGCACGGTGTGGCTAGTGTGTACAGTGACAAACCAAAGGATGCACACGTCACTAACTATGACCGAAGAAGTCCACTATGTATGGTCAACATTGACAACTCATAACACGAGTCACAAGTGATCAAAGGGAGGTATAATGGTTTGGGAACCCCATGTATCGACTAGAAAGGACAAAGATCTTCAATACGTAGTGGCACGGTGTGGTTACTATGCACACCAACCAACCAAACTAGGCATATGTCACTGACCATGATGAAAGAATTTCAATATAAGTGGTCAACATTCACCAACCATAACACGAGTCACAAACGGTCAGATGGGGAAACAATGGTCTGTGAATACCAGTTATCAACTAGCAAGTACAGAGACCTTCAATCAGTCTAAGAACGGTGTGGCTACCATGCCCAATGTCCGACAAAAGTAGGCAAATGTACTACCTTTGACCAGAGAAATCCGTTGTGTGTGGTCAGTGTTGACAACTCATAATAGGAGTCACAAATGGTCAGAGGGGGAGACAATGGTTTGGGAACGCCAGGTATACACTAGCAAGCACAAGGACCTTTAATAAGTTGTGGGACGTTGTGGATACCATGCACGATGACCAACCAAAGTAGGCATATGTCAGTGACCATGACCAAATGATATCACTGAGCATGGTAAACTTTGACAACTCATAACACGAGTCACAAATGGTCAGTGTTGAAGATAATGGCTTGTGAAAACTAGTCATCGAGTAGCAAATACAAATACCTTCAATATGTAGTGGAACAGCGGGGCTACCATGCATAGTGACCAACCAAAGCATGCATATGTCACTGACCATGACCAACAAATTTCAGTTCATGTGGTCAGCGTTGAAATCTCACAACACGAGTTATGGGTTGTCAAAGGGGGGTAACATTGGGTTGGGAACACTAGATATTGACTAGAAAGCACAAATAATTTCAATACGTAGTGACACGGCGTGGTAACCATGTACAGTGACAAACCAAAGTAGGCATATGTCACTGACCATGACCAAAGAAATTTCACAGTGTGTGGTCAACGTTGAAAACTCATCACACGAGTCACAAATGGTCAGAGGGGGGTACAATGGGTTAGGAATACTAGTTATCAACTAGCAAGTACGACGAACTTCAACAAGTAGTGGCACGGTGTGGCTAGCGTGCACAATGACCAACCAAAGGATGAATACGTCACTGACTATGACCGAAGAAGTCCACTATGTGTGGTCAACATTGACAACTCATAACACGAGTCACAAATGGTCAGAGGGAGAGACACTGGTTTGGGAACCCTATGCATGGACTAGAAAGGACAAATAGCTCCAATACGTAGTGGCACGGTCTGGCTAATATGCACACCAAACATCCAAACTAGGCATATGTCATTGACCATGACCAGAGAATTTCAATATGGGTGGTCAACGTTGACCAACCTTAAAACAAGTCACAAACGGTCAGGGGAGGAAACAATGCTATGGGAATATCAGTTCTCAACAAGCAAGTACAACGACCTTCAGTTGGTAGTAGCACGGTGTGGCTACCATGCACAATGACCGACCAAAGTAGGCATATGTACTGCCTTTGACGAAAGCAATCCGCTGTTTGTGGTCAAAGTGGACAACTCATAATACGAGTCACACATGGTGAGAGGGGGAAACAATGGTTTGGGAATACCAAGTATCAAGTAGCAAGCACGAGGAGCTACAATATGCTGTGGAACGGTGTGGATACCATGCAGAACGACCAACCAATGTATGCATATGTCAATGACCATGACCCAAGAATGTCACCATATGTGGTAAAAATTGACAACTCATAAGACGAGTCAAAAATGGTCAGGGTGGAAGATAATGGTTTGTGAATACTTGTTATCGACTAGCAAGTACAAATTCCTTCAATATGTAGTGGCACAGTGTGGCTACAATGCACAGTGACCAACCAAAGTATGCATATGTCACTGACCATGAACAAAGAATTTCACTTCATGTGGTCAATGTTGACAACTCATAACACGAGTCACAAATGGTCAGGGTGGAAGATAATGGTTTGTGAATACTAGTTATCGACTAGCAAGTACAAATACCTTCAATATGTAGTGGCACAGTGTGGCTACAATGCACAGTGACCAACCAAAGTACGCATATGTCACTGACCATGAACAAAGAATTTCACTTCATGTGGTCAATGTTGACAACTCACAACACGAGTCACAGATATTCAGAGGGCGTAACAATGGTTTGGGAACACTAGCTATCAACAAGAAAGCATAGAGACCTTCAATGCGTAGTGACACGGCGTGATAACCATGTACAGTGACAAACAAAAGTAGGCACATGTCACTAACCATGACCAAACGGATTTCACAGTGTATAGTCAACGTTGAAAACTCATAACACCATTCACAAATGGTCGGTGGGGGAAACCATGGGTTGGGAACACTTGTTATCAACTAGCGGGTAGAAATATTTTCAACAAGTAGTGGCACTGTGTGGCTAGCGTGCACAGTGACCAACCAAAGGATGCATATGTCACTGACTATGACCGAAGAAGTCCACTATATGTGGTCAACATAGACAACTCATAACACGAGTCACAAATGGTCAGAGGGAGAGACAATGGTTTGGGAACCATATATATCAACTAGAAAGCACAAAGAACTTCAATACGTTGTGGCACGGTGTGGCTACTATGCACACCAAACAACCAAAGTAGGCATATGTCACTGACCATGACCAAAGAATTTCAATATGGGTGGTCAACATTCACCAACCATAACATGAGTCACAAACGGTCAGAGGGGGAAACAATGGTCTGGGAATATCAGTTCTCAACTAGCAAGTACAGCGACCTTCAATCAGTACAAGCATGGTGTGGCTACTATGCGCAATGACCGACCAAAGTAGGCATATGTGCTGCCTTTGACCAAAGAAATCCGCCGTGTGTGGACAGCGTTGAAAACTCACAATACAAATCAAAATGGTCAGAGGGGGAACCAATGGTCTGGTAATACCAGGTATCAATTAGCAAGCACAAGGACATTCAACAAGTTGTGGCATGGTGTGCATACCATGCACTGACCAACCAAAGTAGGCATATGTCACTGACAATGACCAAATAATGTCACTTAGTTTGGTAAAATTCGACAGCTCATAACACGAGTCACAAATGGTCAGAGTGGAAGACAATGGTTTGTGAATGCTAGTTATCAAGTAGCAAGTACAGATACCTTCAATATGTAGTGGCACATCGTGGCTACCATGCACAGTGACCAGCCAAAGTATGCATATGTCACAGACCATGAGCAACGAATTTGACTTCGTGTGGTCAGCGTTGACAGCTCACAACACGAGTGGCAGATAGTCAAAGGAAGGTAACAATGGTTTGGGAACACTAGCTACTAACTAGAAAGCACAAATACCTTTAATATGTAGTGACACGGCGTGGTAACTATGTACAGTGACAAACCAAAGTATGCATATGTCACTAACCATGACCAAACGAATTTCACAGAGTGTGGTCATTATTGAAAACTCATAACACGATTCACAAATAGTCAGAGGGGCAAACACTGGGTTGGGAACACTAGTTGTCAGCTAGCAAGTACGAAGAACTTCAACAAGTAGTGGCACGGTTTGGCTAGCGTTTACAGTGCCCAACCAAGGATTAATACGTCACCGACTATGACCGACGAATTCCAGTATGCGTGGTCAGCATTGACAACTCCTACCACGAGTCACAAATGATCAGAGGGAGAGACAATGGTTTGGGAACCCTATGCAAGGTCTAGAAAGGAAACATAACTTCAATACGTAGTGGCACAGTGTCGCTACTATGCACACCAAACAACCAAACTAGGAATATGTCACTGACCATGACCAAAGAATTTCAATATGGATGGTCAACGTTCACCAACCATAACACGAGTCACAAACGGTCAGAGGGAAAAAAATGGTCCGGGAATATCAGTTCTCAACCAGCAAGTACAATGCCCTTCAATCAGTAGTAGCACGGTGTGGCTACCATGCACAATGACCGACCAAAGTACGCATATGTACTGCCTTTGTCCAAAGAAATCCGCTGTGTGTGGTCAACATTGACAACTCATAATACGAGTCACAAATAGTCGGAGGGGGAAACAATTGTTTGGGAACACCTGGTATCAACTAGCGAGCACAATGACCTTCAATACGTTGTGGCACGGTGTGGATACCATGCACGATGACCAACCAAGGTATGCATATGTCACTGACCATGACCAAAGAATGTCACCATGTGTGGTAAACTTTGACAGCTCATAACACGAGTCACAAATGGTCAGAGTGGGAGAGAATGGTTTCTAAACATTGACTAGCAAGTACAAATACCTTCAATATGTAGTGGCACAGTGTGTCTACAATGCAGAGGGACCAACCAAAGTATGCATATGTCACTGACCATGACCGAGCAATTTCACATCATGTGGTCAAAGCTGACAACTCACAACTTGAGTCACATATATTCAGAGGGGCTAACAACGGTTTGGGAACACTAGCTTTCAACAAAAAAGCACAAAGACCTTTGATACATAATGACACGGCGCACCATGTACAGGGACAAACCAAGGTAGGCATATGTCACTAACCATGACCAAACGGATTTCACTGTGTTTGGTCAACGTTGAAAACTCATAACACGAGTCACAAATGGTCAGTGGGGGAAACCATGGGTTGGGAACACTAGTTATCAACTAGCAAGTAGAAAGATTTTCAACAAATAGTGGCACGGTGTGGCTAGCGTGCACAGTGACCAACCAAGGGATGCATATGTCACTGACTATGACCAAAGAAGTCCACTATGTGTGGTCAACATTGACAACTCATAACACGAGTCACAAATGGTCAGAGGGAGAGACAATGGTTTGGGAACCCTATGTATCGACTAGAAAAGACAAAGAACTTCGATACGTAGTTGCACGGTGTGGCTAATATGCACACCAAAAAACCAAACTAGGCATATGTCACTGACCATGACCAGAGAATTTAAATGTGGGTGGTCAACATTCACCAACCATGACACAAGTCACAAAGGGTCAGGGGAGGAAACAATGCTATGGGAATATCAGTTCTCAACTCGCAAGTACAACGACCTTCAATCAGTAGTAGCACGGTGTGGCGACCATGCACAATGACCGACCAAAGTAGGCATATGTACTGCCTTTGACCAAAGAAATCCGCTGTGTGTGGTCAACGTTGACAACTCATAATGTTAGTCACAAATGATCAGAGGGGGAGACAATGGTTTGGGAACACCAAGTAGCAAATAGCAACCACAAGGAGCTTCAATACGTTGTGGCACAGTGTGGATACCATGCACGATGACCAACCAAAGGAGGCATATCTCACTGACCATGACCAAATAGTGTCACTAAGTGTGGTAAACTTCGACAACTCATAACACGAGTCACAAATGGTCAGGGTGGAAGATAATGGTTTGTGAATACTAGTTATCGACTAGCAAGTACAAATACCTTCAATATGCACTGGCAATGTGTGCCTACAATGCACAGTGACCAACCAATGTATGCATATGTCACTGACCATGAACAAAGAATTTCACTTCATGTGGTCAACATTTATGACTCACAACACGAGTCACAGATAGTCAGAGGGGGCTAACAATGGTTTGCGTACACTAGCTGTCAACAAGAAAGCACAAAGACCTTCGATACGTAATCACACGGCGTGGTAACCATGTATAGTGGCAAACCAAAGTAGGCATATATCACAAACCATGACCAAACGGATTTCAAAGTGTGTGGTCAACGTTGAAAAGTCATAACATGAGTCACAAATGGTCAGTGGGGGAAACCATGGGTTGGGAATACTAGTTATAAACAAGCAAGTAGAAAGATTTTCAACAAGTAGTGGCACGGTGTGGCTAGCGTGCACAGTGACCAACCAAAGGATGCACACGGCACTGACTATGACCGAAGAAGTCCACTATGTATGGTCAACATTGACAACTCATAACACGAGTCACAAATGGTCAGTGGGGGAAACCATGGGTTGGGAATACTAGTTATAAACAAGCAAGTAGAAAGATTTTCAACAAGTAGTGGCACGGTGTGGCTAGCGTGCACAGTGACCAACCAAAGGATGCACACGGCACTGACTATGACCGAAGAAGTCCACTATGTATGGTCAACATTGACAACTCATAACACGAGTCACAAATGCTCAGAGGGAGAGACAATGGTTTGGGAACCCTATGTACTGACTAGAAAGGACAAAGAACTTCAATACGTAGTGGCACGGTATGGCTACTATGCAAACCAAACAACCAAACTAGGCATATGTCACCGACTACGATGAAAAAAATTCAATATGGGTGGTCAACATTCACCAACCATAACACGAGTCACAATCGGTCAGAGGGGTAAACAATGGTCTGTGAATATCAGTTCTCAATAAGCAAGTACAGCGACCTTCAATACGCATAAGCCTGGTGTTGCCACCATGCACAATGACCGACCAAAGTAGGCATATGTACAGCCTTTGACCAAAGAAATCCGCTGTGTGTGGTCAGCGTTGACAACTCATAACAGGAGTCACAAATGGTCAAAGGGGGAGACAATGGTTTCGGAACACCAAGTATCAACTAGCAAGCATAGGGACCTTCAATAAGTTGCGGCATGGTGTGGATACCATGCGAGATGACGAACCAAAGTAGGCATATGTCACCGACCATGAACAAATAATGTCAATAAGTGCGGTAAACTTTGACGACTCATAACACGAGTCACAAATGGTCAGGGTGGAAGATAATGGTTTGTGAATACTAGTTATTGACTAGCAAGTACAAATACCTTCATTGTGTAGTGGCACAGCGTGGCTACCATGCACAGTGACCAACCAATGTATGCATATGTTACTGACCATGACCAGCAAATTTCAGTTCATGTGGTCAGCGTTGACAACTCACAACACGAGTCACTGATAGTCAGAGGGGGGTAGCAATGGTTTGGGAACACTAGCTATCAACTAGAAAGCACAAAGACCTTCCATACGTAGGGACACAGCGTGGTAACCATCTACAAAACAAACGAAACTAGGCATATGTCACTAACCATGACCAAAGAATTTCAATATGGGTGGTCAAGTTCACAACCCATAACATGAGTCACAAATGGTCAGAGGGGGAAAACATGGTTTCAAAACACTATGTATCTTCTAGCAAGTACAGAGATTTTTCGTATGTATTGGCACGGTGTGGCTACCGTGCACAATGACCTACCCAAGTAGGCATACATCACTGCTCATGACGAAAGAAGTTTAGTGTGTGTGGTCAACGTTCACAACTCATAATACACGTCAATAATGGGCAGAGGGAGAAACAATGGTTTGGGAATACTCGGTATCGACTAGCAAGTACAAAGACCTTCGATAAGTGGAAGCACGGTGTGGCTACCATGCACAATGACCAACCAAAGTATGACTGTGTCACTGAATATCATAAAAAGAGTTTCACTGTGTGTAGTCAACTATCATTCTTACGGCTGGTCAATCAGAGCAATGGTTGAGATGTTATTCAAGCTCAATGTTGCAAATTTTGAAATTTCTTCAGCAACAAATTTTTCTGGTTAAACTAACTTTGTTATCATTCATGCATTTGAAAACTACCCTCTAATCTTACACCCCCTTATTTTATGGCCTTTAACCATACGAACCCTTATAATGTCATTTAGACATCATATGAATACCATGTGAGTTGTCTTAGTGCTTATAGAGTTATATTCTAGAGCGGTAAGTCCTGGGTTTCAATCCTCGTACGCGCAATATAGAATAGGCTCCCGACCTAGGGGGGGGGGGGGGGGGGGGGGGGGGGAGGGGGGCGGCCGTGTTGTGATACCTCAACTCTACCTTCGAGCCTAAGCTATGGGGGGGTACGGGGGTGTCATAATGCAGTCGCAAATCTGTCCTCCAGGTCGTCCACGGAACATCCCTCTAGGGGGGTCGGAGGGAGTATGCCAGTGAAGGCACCTGCGCGTAACAAATAGAAAAAAACCGACCTGGTGTCAAAGGGATAAACCTCTTGCTGTTGATTGACTAGCAAGTACAATGACTGTCAACAAGCAGTGGAACGGTGTGGCTACCATGCACAATGACCAACCAGATTAGGCATGTGCCACTAACCATGACCAAAACGTTTTACTATGTGTGGTCAACGTTGACAACCCATAATATTGGTCACGAATTGTCAGAGGGGGAAACAATGGCTTGGGAATATTAGATACCAACTAGCAAGTAAAACGACCTTCAGTCAGTAGTAGCACAGTGTGGCTACCATGCACAATGACCGACCAATGTAGGTATATGTACTGCCTTTGACCAAAGAAATCCGCTGTGTGTGGTCAACGTTGACAACTCATAATACAAGTCACAAATGGTCAGATGGGGGAAACAATGGTTTGGGAACACCAAGTATCAGATAGGAAGCACATAGAGTTTCAATACGTCGTGGCACGGTGTGGATACCATGCACGATGACCAACCAAAGTAGGCATATATTACTGGCCATGATTAAATAATGTCACTAAGTGTGGTAAACTCAGACAACTCATAACACGAGTCACAAATGGTCAGAGTGGAAGATAATAGTTAGTGAATACTAGTAATTGACTAGCAAGTACAAATACCTTCAATATGTAGTGGCACAATGTGGCTACAATGCACAGTGACCAACCAAAGTATGCAAATGTCACTGACCATGAACGAAGAATTTCACTTCATGTGGTCAACATTTACAACTCACAACACGAGTCACATATAGTCTGAGGGGGCTAACAAGGGGTTGGGAACACAAGCTGTCAACAAAAAAGCACAAAGACCTTTGATACGTAAATACACAGCGTGGTAATCACGTACAGTAACAAACCAACGTAGGCCCGTGTCACAAACCATGACCAAACGGATTTCACAGTGTGTGGTCAACGTTGAAACCTCATAACAGGAGTTACAAATGGTCAGTGGGGAAAACCATGGATTGGGAACACTAGTTATCAACTAGCAAGTAGAAATACTTTCAACAAGTAGTGGCACGGTGTGGCTAGCGTGCAAAGTGACCAACCAACTGATGCACACGTCACTGACTATGACCGAAGAAGTCCACTATGTATGGTCAACATTGACAACTCTTAACACAAGTCACAAATGGTCACAAGGATAGACAGTGGTTTAGGAACTCTATGTATTGACTAGAAAGGAAAAAGAACTTTAATACGTAGTGGCACGGTGTGGCTACTATGCACACCAAACAACCAAACTAGGTATATGTCACCGACCATGATAAAGAATTTCAATATAGGTGGTCAACATTCACCAACCATAACACGAGTCACAAACAGTCAGAGAGGGGAAACAATGTTCTGTGAATATGTGTTCTCAACTAACAAGTACAGCGACCTTCAATCAGTATAACCACTGTGTGGCTACCATGCACATTGACCGACCAGAGTAGGCATATGTACTACCTTTGACCAAAGAAATCCGCTGTGTGTGGTCAGCGTTGACAACTCATAATAGGAGTCACACATGTTCAGAGGGGGGACAATGGTTTGGGAACACGAGGTATAAAGTAGCTAGCACAAGGACCTTCAATAAGTTGTGGCATGGTGTGGAAACCATGCACGATGACCAACCAAAGTAGGCATATGTCTTTGACCATGACCAAATAATGTCACCAAGTGTGGTAAACTTTGACAACTCATAACACGAGTCACAAATGGTCAGAGTGGAAGAAAATGGGTTGTGAATAGTAGTCATGGAGTAGCAAGTACAAATACCTTCAATATGTAGTGGCACACTGTGGCTACCATGCACAGTGACCAACCAATGTATGTATATGTCAATGACCATGACCAACGAGTTTCACTTCATGTGTTCAGCGTTGAACACTCACAACACGAGTCACAGATAGACAAAGGGGGGTAACAATGGCTTGGGAACAGTAGCTATTGACTAGAAAGCACAAATACCTTCAATACATAGTGATACGGCGTGGAACAATGTACAGTGACAAACAAAAGTAGGCATATATCACTAACCATGACCAAACGGATTTCACAGTGTGTGGTCAACGTTGAAAACTCATAACACGAGTCACAAATGGTCAGTGGGGGAAACCATGGTTTGGGAACACTAGTTATCAACTAGAAAGTAGAATGATTTTCAACAAGTAGTGGCACGGTGTGCCTAGCGTGCACAGTGACCAACCAAAGGATGCACACGTCACTGACTATGACCAAAGAAGTTCTACTTATGGTCAACATTGACAACCCATACCACGAGTCACAAATGGTCAGAGGGAGAGACAATGGTTTGGAAACCCTATGTATTGACTAGAAAGGACAAATAAACTCACTAGGTAGTGGCACGGTGTGGCTACTATGCACACCAAACAACCAAACTAGGCATATGTCACAGACCATGATGAAAGAATTTCAATATGGGTGGTCAACATTCACCAACCATAACACGAGTCACAAACGGTCAGAGGGGGGAAACAATGGTCTGTGAATATCAGTTCTGAACTAGCAAGTACAGCGACCTTCAATCAGTACAAGCACGATGTGGCTACCATGTACATTGACCGACCAAAGTAGGCATATGTACTACCTTTGACCAAAGAAAGCCGCTGTGTGTGGTAAGCGTTGACAACTCATAATAGGAGTCATAAATGGTCAGAGGGGGAGACAATGGTTTGAGAACACCAGGTATCAACTAGCAAGCACAAGGACCTTCAATAAGGTGTGGCACGGTGTGGATACCATGCACGATGACCAACCAAAGTAGGCATATGTCACTGACCATGACCAAATAGTGTCAGGAATTGTGGTAAACTATGACAACTCATAACACGGGTCACAAATGGTCAGGGTGGAAGATAATGGTTTGTGAATACTAGTTATCGACTAGCAAGTACAAATACCTTCAATATGTAGTGGCACAGCATAGCTACCATGCACAGTGACCAACCAAAGTATGCATATGTCACTGACCATGGCCAACGAATTTCACTTCATGTGGTCAGCGTTGACAACTCACAACACGTGTCACTGATAGTCAGAGGGGGGTAACAATGGTTTGGGAACACTAGCTATCAACTAGAAAGCACAAAGACCTTCAATACGTAGTGACACGGCGTGGTAACCACGTACAGTGACAAACCAAAATAGGCATATGTCACTAACCATGACCAAACAATTTCAATATGGGTGGTCAACATGCACAACCCATAAC
>SZWC01005462.1:27750-46392 GCA_023375785.1 Penium margaritaceum | reverse complement strand
CGTAACAAATCAACAAAAACCGACCTGGTGTCAAAGGGAGAAACCCTTTGCTATTTGTTGAATAGCAAGTACAAAGACCGTCAACAAGTAGTGGAACGGTGTGGCTACCATGCACAATGACCAACCAGATTAGGCATGTGCCACTTACCATGACCAAATAATTTTACTATGTGTGGTCAAGGTTGACAACCCATAATATGGGTTATGAATTATCAGACGGAAAAACAATGGTTTGGGAATACTATACACCAACTAGCAAGTACAACGACCTTCAGTCAGTAGTAGCACGGTTTTGCTACCATGCACAATGACCGACCAAAGTAGGCATATGTACTCTCTTTGACCAAAGAAATCCGCTGTGTGTGGTCAACGTTGACAACTCATAATACGAGTCACAGATGGTCAGAGGGGGAAACAATGGTTTGGGAACAGCAAGTATCAAGTAGCAAGCACAAGGACCTTCAATGCATTGTGGCACGGTGTGGATACCATGCACGATGACCAACCAAAGTAGGCATATGTCACAGACCATGACCAAATAATGTCACTAAATGTGGTAAACTTTGACAACTCATAACACGAGTCACAACTGGTCAGGGTGGAAGATAATGGTTTGTGAATACTAGTTATCGACTAGAACGTACAAATACCTTCAATATGTAGTGTCACAGTGTGGCTACAATGCAGAGTGACCAACCAAAGTATGCATATGTCACTGACCATGAACAAAGAAGTTCACTTCACGTGGTCAACACTTTCAACTCACAACACGAGTCACACATAGTCAGAGGGGGCTAACAATGGTTTGGGAACACTAGCTGTCAACAAGAAAGCACAAAGACATTCAATATGTAATGACACGGCGTGGTAACCATGTATAGTGACAAACCAAAGTAGGCATATGTCACAAACCATGACCAAACGGATTCCACAGTGTGTGGTCAACGTTGGAAACTCATAACACGAGTCACAAATGGTCAGTGGGGGAAACCATGGGTTGGGAACACTAGTTATCAACTAGCAAGTAGAAATGTTTTCAACAAGTAGTGGCACGGTGTGGCTAGCGTGCACAGTGACCAACCAAAGGATGCACACGTCACTGACTATGATCGAAGAAGTCCACTATGTATGGTCAACATTGACAACTCATAACACGAGTCACAAATGGTCAGGGGGAGAGACAGTAGTTTGGGAACCCTATGTATTGACTAGAAAGGACAAAGAACTTGAATACGTAGTGGCATATTGTTGCTACCATGCACACCAAACAACCAAACTTGGCATATGTCACCGACCATGATGAAAGAATTTCAGCATGGGTGCTCATCATTCACCAACCATAACACAAGTCACAAACGGTTAGAGGGGGAAGCAATGGTCTGTGAATATCAGTTCTGAACTACCAAGTACAGCGACCTTCAATCAATATAAGCACGGTGTGGCTACCATGCACAATGACCGACCAAAGAAGGCATATGTACTACCTTTGACGAAAGAAATCCACTATGTGTGGTCAACGTTGACAACTCATAATAGGAGTCACAAATGGTCAGAGGGGGATACGATGGTCTGGGAACACCAGGTATCAACTAGCAAGCACAAGGACCTTGAATAAGTTGTGGCACGATGTGGATACCATGGACGGTGACCAACCAAAGTAGGCATATGTCATTGACCATGACCAAACAGTGTTACTAATTGTGGTAAACTTTGACAACTCATAACACGAGTCACAACTGGTCAGGGTGGAAGACAATGGGTTGTGAATACTAGTCATCCAGTAGCAAGTACAAATACATTTGATATGTAGTGGCATAGCTTGGCTACCATGCACAGTGAAACACCAAAGTATGCATATGTCACTGACCATGACCAACGAATTTCACTTCATGTGGTCAGCGTTGAAAACTCACAACACGAGTCACAGATAGTCAAAGGGGGGTAACATTGGTTTGGGAACACTAGCTATTGACTATAAAGCACACATACATTCAATACGTAGTGNTAGCAAGTACAAATACCTTCAATATGTAGTGGCACAGCGTGGCTACCATGCACAGTGACCAACCAAAGTATGCATATGTCACTGACCATGACCAACGAATTTCACTTCATGTGGTCAGCGTTGAAAACTCACAACACGAGTCACAGATAGTCAAAGGGGGGTAACATTGGTTTGGGAACACTAGCTATTGACTATAAAGCACACATACATTCAATACGTAGTGACATGGCGTGGTAACCATTTACAGTGACAAACCGAAGTAGGCATATGTCACTAACCATGACCAAACGAATTTCAGAGTGTGTGGTCAACGTTTAAAACTCATCACACGAGTCAAAAATGGTCAGAGGGGGAATCAATGGGTGAGGAACACTAATCTTCAACTAGCAAGTACGAAGAAATTCAACAAGTAGTGGCACGGCATGGCTAGCGTGCACAGTGACCAACCAAAGGATGAATACGTCACTGACTCTGACCGAAGAAGTCCACCATGTGTGGTCAACATAGACAACTCATGACAGAAGTCACGAATGGTCAGAGGGAGAGACACTGGTTTGGGAACCCTATGCATGGACTAGAAAGGACAAATATCTTCAATATGTAGTGGCACGGTGTGGCTAATGTGCACACCAAACATCCTAGCTAAGCATATGTCACTGACCATGACCAGAGAATTTCAATATGGGTGGTCAACGCTGACCAACCATAACAAGAGTCACAAACGGTCATGGGAGGAAACAATGATTTGGGAAAATCATTTCTCAACTAGCAAGTACGATGACCTTCAGTCAGTAGTAGCACGGTGTGGCTACCATGCACAATGACCGACCAAAGTAGGCATATGTAGTGCCTTTGACGAAAGAAATCCGCTGTGTCTGGTCAACGTCAACAACTCATAATACGAGTCACAAATGGTCAGAGGGAGAAACAATGGTGTGGGAACACCAAGTATCAAATAGCAAGCACAAGGAGCTACAATACATTGTGGCACCGTGTGGATACCATGCATGATGACCAACCAAGGTATGCATATGTCACTGGCCATGAACAAAGAATGTCACCATGTGTGGTAAACTTTGACAACTCATAAGACGGGTCACAAATGGTCATGGTGGAAGATGATAGTTTATGAATACTAGTTATTGATCATCAAGTACAAATACCTTCAATATGTAGTGGCACAGTGTGGCTATAATGCACAGTGACCAACCAAAGTACGCATATGTCACTAACCATGAACAAAGAATTTCACTTCATGTGGTCAATGTTGACAACTCACAACACGAGTCACAGATATTCATAGGGGGTAACAATGGTTTGGGAACACTAGCTATCAACAATAAAGCACAGAGACCTTCAATTACGTAGTGACATGTCGTGGTAACCATGTACAGTGACAAACAAAAGTAGGCATGTGTCACAAATAATGACCAAATGGATTTCACAGTGTGTGGTCAACGTTGAAAACTAATAACACGAGTCAAAAATGCTCGGTGGGGGAAACCATGGGTTGGGAACACTAGTTATCAACAAGCGGGTAGCAAGATTATCAACAAGTAGTGGCACTGTGTGGCTCGCGTGCACAGTGATCAACAAAAGGATGCATATGTCACTGACTATGACCGAAGAAGTCCACCTTGTGTGGTCAAAATTGACAACTCATAACACGAGTCACAGATTGTCAGAGGGAGAGACAATGGTTTAGGAACCCTATGTATCGACTAGAAAGGACAAAGAACTGAAATATGTAGTGGTACCGTATAGCTACTATGCACACCAAACAACCAAAGTAGGCATATGTCACTGACCATGACCAGAGAATTTCAATATGGGTGGTCAACGTTGATCAATCATAACACGAGGCACAAACGGTCAGGGGAGGAAACAATGCTACGGGAATATCAGTCCTCAACGAGCAAGTACAACGACCTTCAGTCAGTAGTAGCACGGTGTGGCTACCATGCACAATGACTGACCAAAGCAGGCATATGTACTGCCTTTGACCAAAGAAATCCGCTGTGTGTGGACAACGTTCACAGCTCATAATACTAATCACAAATGGTCAGAGGGGGAAACAATGATATTGGAACATCAGGTATCAACTAGCAAGCACAAGGACCTTCAACAAGTTGTGGTACGGTGTGGATACCATGCACAATGACCAACCAAAGTAGGCATATGTCACTGACCATGACCAAATAATGTCACTAAGTGTGGTAAAAGTTGACAGCTCATAACAGGAGTCACAAATGGCCAGAGTGGAAGACAATGGTTTGTGAATACTAGTTATCAAGTAGCAAGTACAAATACCTCCAATATGTACTGGCAGAGTGTGGCTACCATGCACAGTGATATACCAAAGCATTCATACGTCACTGACCATGACCAACGACTTTCACTTCATGTGGTTAGCGTTAAAAGCGCACAACATGAGTACCGGATAGTCAAAGGGGGGTAACAATGGTTTGAGAACACTAGCAATCAAGTAGAAAGCACAAATACCTTTGATATGCAGTGACACAGCGTGGTAACCATGTACAGTGACAAACCAAAGCAGGCATATGTCACTTACCATGACCAAGCGAATTTCACAGTGTGTAATGAATACTGAAAACTCATAACACGAGTCACAATTGGTCAGAGGGGGAACCAATGGGTCGGGAACACTAGTTGTCAACTAGCAAGTACGAAGAACTTCAACAAGTAGCGGCACGGTTTGCCTAGCGTGCACAGTGACCAACCAAAGGATGAATACGTCACTCACTATGACTGGAGAAATCCAGTATGTGTGGTCAGCATTGACAACTCATAACACGAGTCACAAATGGTCAGAGAGAGACAGACAATGGTTTAGGAACCATATGCATGGACTAGAAAGAAAAAAAAACTTCAATACGTAGTGGCATGGTGTGGCTACTATGCACACCAAACAACCAAATTAGGCATATGTCACTGACCATGACCAAAGAATTTCAATATGGGTGGTCAAGGTTCACCAACCATAACACAAGTCACAAATGGTCAGAGGGGGAAACAATGGTCCGGGAATATCAGTTCTCAACTACAAGTACAACGCCCTTCAATCAGTAGTAGCACGGTGTGGCTACCATGCACAATGACCGACCAAAGTAGGCATATGTATTGCCTTAGACCAAAGAAATCCGTTGTGTGTGGTCAACCTTGACAACTCATAACACGAGTCACAAATAGTCGGAGGGGGGAAACAATTGTTTGGGAACACCTGGTATCAGCTAGCAAGCACAATGACCTTCAATACGTTGTGGCACAGTGTGGATACCATGCACGATGACCAACCAAGGTATGCATATGTCACTGACCATGACAAAAGAATGTCACCATGTGTGGTAAACATTGACAGCTCATAACACGAGTCACAAATGGTCAGATTAGAAGATAGTGGTTTCTAAACTCTAGTTATCGACTAGCAAGTACAAATACCTTCACTATGTAGTGGCACAGTGTGGCTACAAAGCACAGGGACCAGCCAAAGTATGCATATGTGACTATGACCAAAGAATTTCACTTCATGTGGTCAAAGTTGACAGCTCACATCACGAGTCACATATATTCACAGGGGTGAACAACGGTTTGGGAACACTAGCTATGAAATAGAAAGCACAAAGACCTTCGATACATAGTGACATGGCGTGGTAACCATGTACAGGGACAAACCAACGTAGGCATATGTCACTAACCATGACCAAACGGATTATAGAGTGTGTGGTCAAGGTTGAAAACTCATAACACGAGTCACAAATGGTCAGTGGGGGAAACCATGGGGTGGGAACACTAGTTATCAACTAGCAAGTAGAAAGAGTTCCAACCAGCAATGGCACGGTGTGGCTAGCGTGCACAGTGACCAACCAAAGGATGCATATGTCACTGACTACGACCGAATAAGTCCACTACGTGTGGTCAACATTGACAACTCATAACACGAGTCACAAATGGTCAGAGGGAGAGACAATGGTTTGGGAGCCCTTTGTATTGACTAGAAAGGACAAAGAACTTTGATATGTAGTGGCATGGTGTGGCTAATATGCACACCAAACAACCAAACTAGACATATGTCACTGACCATGACCAAATAATTTCAATATGGGTGGTCAACGTTGACCAACCATAACAAGAGTCACAAACGGTCAGGGGAGGAAACAATGCTATGGGAACATCAGTTCTCAACTAGCAAGTACAACGACCTTCAGTCAGTAGTAGCACGGTGTGGCTACCATGCACAATGACCGACCAAAGAAGGCATATGTATTGCCTTTGACCAAAGAAATCCGCTGAGTGTGGTTAACGTTGACAACTCATAATACGAGTCACAAATGGTTAGAGGGGGAAGAAATGGTTTGGGAACACCAAGTATCAAATAGCAAGCACAAGGAGCTTCAAAACGTTGTGGCACGGTGTGGATACCATGCACGATGACCAACCGAAGTAGGCATATGTCACTTACCATGACCAAATAATGTCACTAAGTGTGGTAATTCTTGACAACTCATAAGACGAGTCACAAATGGTCAGGGTGGAAGATAATGGGTTGTGAATACTAGTTATTGACTAGCAAGTACAAATACCTTCAATATGTAGTGGCACAGTGTGGCTACAATGCACTGTGACCGACCAAAGTATGCATATGTCACTGACCATTAACAAAGAATTTCACTTCATGTTGTCAACATTTACAACTCACAACACGAGTCACAGGTAGTTAGAGGGGGCTAACAATGGTTTGGGAACACTAGCTGTCAACAAGAAAGCACAAAGACCTCTGATACGCAATGACATGGCGTGGTAACCATGTAAAGTGACAAACCAAAGTAGGCATATGTCACAAACCATGACCAAACGGATTTCACAGTGGGTTTCCAACGTTGAAAACTCACAAGACTGATGGCGGTAGATGAGGATGATGTGAGGAGAGAGCAATGATGATGATGATGAAGGCGGAGATCGTGGTGAGTGGATAATTGGAGGATGATACGGCAGAGAGGCAGGGTGAGACAACCACTTCCTCTGCTTTTAGGAGAGTGACGGTTTGTTCCCCAATTTGCCCTTCCTTGGGCAGGAAGTCTGGTGGTGTCCGATATCCTGGCAGCTGGAGGAAGTTGGTTTGCAGGAGAGCAAGTCAGGCAGTGAGTAGAAGCACTGGTCCGCTGATGTCAGGAGAGTGACGGTGTGTTCCCCTGTTGGCTCGGAAGTGGGAGCAGGAAGACTGGTGGTGTCCGATGTCCTGAGAGCGGGAGGTACACTGCTGCGTCTGACGAGGCGGTGCAAGATTGCGGTGCGAGGCAATGGATGTGAGGGAGCTGTTGTGGATGACGAGAATGGAGTAGATGAAGCTGATGAGGGACAGGAGAAGGGCGGGGTTGCTTGCAAGGTTGACGAGATGAGAGGCAGCGGGTGACGAGCGGCAGGAAGCTTCCAGGAAGTTGACGGTAGACGGCGGCTCGGGAACTGCTGGCAGCTGTTGTTGACGACAGGTCACCAATTATTGGCCACGGGTGCGGAATGGGTGCATGGCTTTCTTAGAGTGACGAGGCGTAGCTTCAGCGCAAGGAGCTCTTCAGAAGGTGCTGCTGATGTCAGCTGCTGATGAAGCGGAGAGGTGCGAGGTGGCGGCGACGGCGACGAAGGAGTGCAGACTCGAGAAGGGACGCAATGGTACCGACACAGCGATGACTTGGTCACGATGCACCAGGTGATGTCGCCTGATGCTCTGATAACATGTCAGAAGAATGCAATGAGTGAGGACGGCAGGAGCAGAAGCAAGCATAAGCAAGTAGAAGCACGAAACCAGGCAGAAGTGACGTAGGGAAGTGGCGGAACCAGAGGGGTGAGATCCGGCCCAAGAAGTTAGTTCCAGGGTTGCGAGAGGACGCGAGGAACTGAAGCTCCAAGGTAGACATAGCGCAGATGAGAGAATATGAGAGAGGAACGAGGAGGGCGGTGGAAGTGAAAGGTTGAAGATGGCAAAGCGAAGAGTCATGAGGAGACAGTGATAGGAGAAGCCAATGGGAGCGAGATGCGAGCAGAGCAAGAACACGGCGGCTAAGCCGCGGAACCAAAGGGAACAGGACGAATAGAGCTGTTCTGGTTAACTAGAGGGAATAAACATCCTCCGTATGTATACAAAACAGAGCAAGGCAAAATAAGCAATGGCTTCTTGTGCGCTAGCCGAACGCACGTGCGGGGTCACCGTTTATTAAGGGATCACTCGGTCCGATAGCCGTTTTACTGGCTAGGGCGCTGACAACGGTCAGTGCATTGACAACGGCTAGTATGTTGACCGAGGTAGTTCAGGCCATAGCTGAACCGTTTACTGACAATTTCTTTTCCAGCTGTTGGGAGTCCTGTCAGCTTTACGGAAACTGTTCTGAAACGTCCACCATTCCATTTACGAGGAGCTTGCCAGCATATGCAGGGAGCACCGGCTGCCAGTGCAGGCGGAACATGAGGGGATCCTGCAGTTGCCGGGGGGCGTGGGGGAGCTGTGGTCTGACCTATCACCGGAGGATCAGAAGACTGGCACATTTTGTGTGCTCAACGTCACAACAGTGGACGTGCACCAAGCGAGGGCCACACAACCTGAAAGGCGAAGGAGGCGGCCGAGGCGGCGAAGTGCGCCAAGTATGGCGAGACTCCACGTTCTGGGTACTTTATGCGCCCCCATGGCGTGGGAAACTCTGGGCGGCCTGGGAGATCGGTCTTGAGTCTTCCTCGCCCGGCTGGCTAGGATTTGCCCGGCTCAGGGCCCACGCCGCTGCTTGGCCGAGGCACAAGAGAGCTGGGCCTAGCGGGCGGTAGCTGTGTTGGCGCAGAAGGTGTCCATAGTGGGCATCTGCAGCCAGTGTGCGGTCATGCGGCTCTTCAGCATTTCGCACAGGGAGGCTTGGGAGTTACGTCCGCAACAAGGGCGCAACTAGGGTGCAACTAGGACGCAAGTAGGGTGCAAGTAGGATGCAAGTAGGGCGCAACTAGGGTGCAACTAGGGCTTAACTAAGGTGCAAGTAGGGCGCAAGTATGGTTCAAGTAGGGCGCAACTAGAACGCTACTTGGGCGCAACTAGGACGCAAGTATGGCACAAGTGGGGTGCAACTAGGGCGCAACTAGGGTGCAACTAGGGCTTAACTAAGGTGCAAGTAGGGCGCAAGTATGGTTCAAGTAGGGCGCAACTAGAACGCTACTTGGGCGCAACTAGGACGCAAGTATGGCACAAGTGGGGTGCAACTAGGGCGCAACTAGGGTGCAACTAAGGCGCAAGTAGGGCACAAGTATGGCAAAACTACGATGTAACTAGGGCGCAACTAGGGCACAACTAGCGCGCAACTTGGGCATAGCTAGTGCCGAACTGAGACGCAACCAGGACGCAACTTGGGCGCAACTAGGGGGCAAGTAGGGCACAACTAGGATACAAATAGGGCGCAACTAGGGCACAATTAGGCACAACTAGGGTGCAACTAGGGCGCAACTAGGGTGTAGCTAGTGCCCAGCTGCGACGCAACTAGGGCACAACTAGGGCGCAAGTAGGGCATAACTAGGGCGCAAGTAGGGCGCAACTAGGGAGCAATAGGGCGCAAGTAGGACGCAAGTAGGGCGTAACGAAGGCACAACTAGGGCGCAAGTAGGGCGCAAGTAGGGTGCAAGTAGGGCGCAAGTAGGGCGCAAGTAGGACGCAAGTAGGGCGCAACTAGGATGCAACCAGGGCGCAAGTAGGGCACAAGTAGGATGCAAGTAGGGTGTAACTAGGGCGCAACTATGACGCAACTAGGGTGCAAGCAGGGCGCAACTAGGGCGCAACTAGGGTGTAACTAGGGCGCAAGTAGGGTGCAACTAGGGTGCAACTGGGGCACAACAAGGATGCAACTAGGGTGCAACTAGAGTGTAGCTACTGCCAAATTGAGGCGCAACTTGGACGTAACTAGGGCGTAAGTCCCATGCCACTAGGGTGCAAGTAGGGCGCAAGTAGGGCGCAAGTAGGGCGCAAGTAGGGCACAAGTAGGGCAGAAGAAGGGCGCAACTAGGGTGCAACTAGGGCGCAACTAGGACTTAGCCAGTGTCCAATTGAGGCATAACTAGGGCGCAACTAGGGCGCAAGTAGGGGGCAAATAGGGCGCAATTAGGGCGCAACTATGGCGCAAGTAGGGCGCAAACATGGTATAACTAGGGTGCAATTAGGGCACAACTAGAGCGCAAGTAGGATGCAAGTAGTGGGCAAGTAGGACGCAAATAGAACGCATGTAGGGCTCAGGTTTATGTTGCTCCCGACCATCGACTCCGCGTGCTGGGTCGAGGGTCGGCGTGTCGACCTCGACCTGGTGTCGAGGTCGGCCGACACATCCCCCAAGCCGATACTTAGCAAAATTTTATTTCACGCTTTCTTCTGCAGCTGACTTCAAAACCCGTTTCTTTTTTCTGTTCTTGAGGCCCTGCAAACTGCAAACGGTTCGCCGGCAAACCTGGTCTGTCATCCCCTCCCTTTTGTCTTTTCTTCTGTCAACCGCTAAATGGTGGACGCTTGACGGTAGAGGATGGACGGAGGAGGATGGACGGTAGATGATGGACGATAGAGGCTGGACTGCTGACCTTGGACAGTAGACGCGCTAGACGCTAGACAATAGACGCGCTAGACGCTAGACAGTAGACGCGCTAGACGCTAGACAGCAGACGCGCTAGACGCCGGACAGCGGACACGACGACGGTGGACAGTAGACGCGGTGACAGTGGACTAAAAACGGTGGACAAAGGTGCTCAACATGAGCTGCAATGTTTTATCTGTCACACGTGGCGGCAGAGAGTCCGGGGTTGGGGCCTGGCATCAAAGCAAGATAGGCTATGGACCTGGGAAAAGTGCAATCAACAGATTAAAGACTGTGACGACGTAAGTTACATGAGGAGTGAATGGAAACAAAGTCAGTGGGTGGATTTGAAGCAGGAACATGAAACGTGACATGAATGCCAAGTTTCGGGTCAACTAGGGCGAAACTACGACGCAAGTAGGGTACAAGTAGGACACAACCAGGGTGCAACTAGGGTACAACTAGGGCGTAGCTAGTGCCCAACTGAGGCGCATCTAGGGCGCAAGTAGGATGCAAGAAGGGCGCAAGTAGGCTGCAACTAGTGCGCAACTAGGGCGCAACTAGGGCAAAACTATGGCGCAACTAGGGTGCAACTAGGGCGCAACTAGGGTGCAAGTAGGGTGCAACTAGGATGCAACTAGGGCACAAGTAGGGCGCAAGTAAGACGCAACTAGGGCACAACTAGGGCACAACTAGGGCGTAGCTAGTGCCCAATTGAGGCGCAATGAGGGCGCAAGGAGGGCCCAACTAGGGCGCAACTAGGGCGCAACTAGGACGCAAATAGGGCGCAAGTATGGCGCAACTAGGGCACAAGTAGGGCGCAAGTAGGGCGCAAGTATGGCACAACTAGGGCACAACTAAGGCGCAACTAGGGCACCACTAGGGCGCAAGTAGGCCGGAACTAGGGCGCAACCAGGGCGCACCTAGGGCGCAACTAGGACGCAACTAGGGCGCAAGTAGGGCGCAAGTAGGGCGCAAGTAGGGCGCAAGTAGGGCGCAAGTAGGGCGCAAGTAGGGCGCAAGTAGGGCGCAAGTAGGGCGCAAGTAGGGCGCAAGTAGGGCGCAAGTAGGGCGCAAGTAGGGCGCAAGTAGGGCGCAAGTAGGGCGCAAGTAGGGCGCAAGTATGGCACAACTAGGGCACAACTAAGGCGCAACTAGGGCACCACTAGGGCGCAAGTAGGCCGGAACTAGGGCGCAACCAGGGCGCACCTAGGGCGCAACTAGGACGCAACTAGGGCGCAACTATGGCGCAAGTTGCACCTAGGGTGCAACTAGGGTGCAACAAGGGCGCAATTAGGGCTCAGCCAGGGCACAACTAGGGCGTAATGGGTGCGCAGCAAGGGCACAACGAGGGCGCAACGAGGGCGCAACTAGGGTACAATTAGGGTGCAACTAGGACGCAACTAGGGCGCAACCAGGGTGCAACTAGGGTGCAACTAGTATGCAAGTTGGGCGCAACTAGGGTGCAACTTAGACGCAACTTGGGCGCAAGTAGGGTGCAACTAGAGCGCAACTATAGCGCAACTAGGGTGCAACTATGACGCAAGTAGGGTGCAACCAGGGCGTAACTAGAGCGCAACTATGGAACAACCAGGGCGCAACTAGGACGCAACTAGGGTGCAACTAGTGCGCACGTTCAGCGCAACTATGGCACAACTAAGGCGCAACTAGCGCGCAAGTAGGGCGCAAGTAGGACGCAGCTAGGACGCAACTAGGGCACGACTAGGACGTAGCTAGTGCCCAACTAAGGCACAACTATGGTGCAAGTAGGGTGCCAGTAGGGCGCAAGTATGGTGAAAAAGTGCGCAAGTAGGGTGCAACTAGGGCGCAACTAGGGCGCAACTAGGGCGCAACTAGGACGCAACTAGGGCGCGACTAGCGCACAAGTAGGGCGCAACTAGGGCACAACTAGGGCGCAACTAGGGCGCAAGTAGGGCTCAACTAGGGCGCAACTAGGGCGCAATTAGGGCACAACTAGGATGCAACTAGGGCATAACTAGGGTGTAACTAGGGTGCAACCAGGGCGCAAGTAGGGCGCAAGGAGGACACAAGTAGGGTTCAAGTACGGCACAAGTGGGGCACAACTAAGGCGCAACTAGGGCGCAACTAGGGCACAACGCGGGCGCAACGAGGGCGCAACAAGGGCGCAACAAGGGCGCAGCTAAGGCGCAACTATGGCGCAACTAGGGCGCAACCAGGGCGCAACTAGGGCGCAACTAAGGCGCAACTAGGGCGCAACAACGGCACAACTAGGGCGCAAGAATGGCACAAGTAGGACGCAACTAGGGCGTAACTAGGGTACAACTAGGGCGTAGCTAGTGCCCAGCTGAGGCGCAACTAGGGCGCACGTAGGGCGCCAATAGGGTGTAAGTATGGTGCAATAAGGACGCAAGAAGGGCGCAACTAGAACGCATCTAGGGTGCATGTAGGGCGCAACTAGGGCGCAACTAGGGCGCAAGTAGGGCGCAGGTAGGGCGCAACTAGAGCACAACTAAGGCGTAACTAGGGCGCAACTAGGGCGCAACTAGGGTGCAATTAGGGCACAACTAGGGTGCAAATAGGGAACAACTAGGGGGCAACTAGGGCGCAACTAGGACGCAACTAGGGCGCAACTAGGGCCCAACTAGGACGCAACGAGGGAACAACGAGGGCGCAGCTAGGGCGCAACTAACTAGGGTGCAACTAGGGTGCAACTAGGGCGCAACTAGGGCGCAGGTACGGCGCAACTAGGGTGCAACTAGTGTGCAAGTTGGGCGCAACTAGGGCGTAACTAAGGCGCAACTAGGGCGCAAGTAGGACGCAACTAGGGCGCAACTAGGGGACAACTAGGGCTTAGCTAGTGCCCAACTGAGGCATGACTAGGGCGCAAGTAGGCGCCAGAAGGGCGCAAGTAGGGCGCAACTAGGGCGCAACTAGGGCGCAAGTAGGGCGCAGGTAGGGCGCAACTAGAGAACAACTAAGGCGTAACTAGGGCGCAACTAGGGCGCAACTAGGGTGCAACTAGGGCGCAACTAGGGCGCAGGTACGGCGCAACTAGGGTGCAACTAGTGTGCAAGTTGGGCGCAACTAGGGCGTAACTAAGGCGCAACTAGGGCGCAAGTAGGACGCAACTAGGGCGCAACTAGGGGACAACTAGGGCTTAGCTAGTGCCCAACTGAGGCATGACTAGGGCGCAAGTAGGCGCCAGAAGGGCGCAAGTAGGGCGCAACTAGGGCGCAACTAGGGCGCAACTAGGACGCAACGAGGGCGCAACTAGTGCATAACTAGGGTGCAACTATGGTGCAAGTAGGGCGCAACTAGGGCGCAACTAGGGCGCCCGGGCACAACAAGGGCAAAACTAGGGGGCAACTAGGGTGCAACTATGGTACAACAAGGACGCAACTAGGGCACAACTAGGGCGCAACTAGGGCGCAACTAGGGCGCAACTAGGGTGCAACTAGTGTGCAACTAGGGCGCAACTAGGGTGCGACTAGGGCGCGACTAGGGCGTATTTTGGGTGCAACTAGAGCGCAACTAGGGCGCGAATAGGACGCAACTAGGGCGCAACTAGGGCACAATTAGGGCACAACTGGTGGCAACTAGGACGCAACTAGGGCGCAACCAGGGCGCAACTAGGGTACAACTAGGGCGCAAATGGGGCGCAACTAGGGCGCGACTAGGGCGCGACTTGGGTACAACTATGGCACAACTAGGGCGCAACTATGTTGCAACTAGGGCGCAACTAGGGCGCAATTAGGGCGCAACTGTGGGTAACTACAGCGCAACAAGGGCGCAACTAGAGCGCAACTAGGGCGCAACTAGGGTGCAACTAGGGCGCAACTAGGGCGCAACTAGGGCGCAACTAGGGCACAACTAGGGCGCAACTAGGGCGCAAGTAGGGCGCAACTAAGGTGCAACTAGGGCACAAATAGGGCACAAGTAGGACGCAACTAGGTCACAACTAGGGTACCACTAGGGCATAGCTAGTCCCCAACAGAGGCGCAACTAGGGCGCAAGTAAGGTGCAAGTAGGGCGCAAGTAAGGTGCAAGTAGGGCGCAAGTAGGTTGCAAATTTTGCGCAACCAGGGCACAACTAGGGCGCAACTAGGGCGCAACTAGGGCGCAACTGGGGTGCAACTTGGGTGCAAGTAGGGCGCAACTAGGGTGCAACTGGGGTGCAAGTAGGGCGCAGGGTAAGACGCAACTAGGGTGCAACTAGAGCACAATTAGGGCGTAGCTAGTGCCCAACTGAGGGGCAACTAGGGCGCAAGTAGGATACCAGTAGGGTGTAAGTAGGGTGCAATAAGGGTGCAAGAATGACGCAACTAGGGCGCAACGAGGGCACAACTAAGACGCAACTAGGGTGCAAGTAGGGCACAACTAGGGCGCAATTAAGGCGCAACAAGGGCAAATCTAGGGCACAACTAAGGCACAACAAGGGCAAAACTAGGGCGCAAGTAGGCGCAACTAGGGCACAACTAGGCCGCAGCTAGGGCACAACAAGGGCGCAACTAGGGTGCAACTAGAGCGCAACTAGGGTGCAACTAGGGCGCAACTAGGGCGCAAGTAGGGTGCAACTGGGGGCAATCAGGGTGCAACTAGGGCGCAACAAGGGTGCAACTAGGGTGCAACAAGGGCGCAACAAGGGCGCAACTAGGGCGCAACTAGGGTACAACTAGGGTGCAAGTAGGGCGCAACTAGGGCGCAACTAGGGCGCAACTAGGGCGCAACTAGGGCGCAACTAGGGTGCAACTAGAGCGCAACTAGGGTGCAACTAGGGCGCAACAAGGGTGCAACTAGGGTGCAACAAGGGCGCAACAAGGGCGCAACTAGGGCGCAACTAGGGTACAACTAGGGTGCGAGTAGGGCGCAACTAGGGTGCAACTAAGACGCAACTGGGGTGTAACTAGTGTGCAAGTCGGGCGCTACTAGGGCGCAACTAGGGCGCAACTAGGGCGCAAGTAGGACGCAACCAAGGGTGCAACTAAGGGACAACTAGGGCGTAGCTAGTGCCCAACTGAGGCGCAACTAGGGCGTATATAGGCGCCTGTAGGGCGCAAGTAGGGCGCAAATAGGGCGCAACTAGGGCGCAACTAGGACGCAACTAGTTTGTAACTAGGATGCAACTAAGGTGTAACTAAGGTGCAAGTAGGGCGCAACTAGGGCGCAACTAGGGCGCCCGAGTGCAACTAAGGCGCAACTAAGGGGCAACTAGGGTGCAACTAGGGGGCAAATAGGACGCAACTAGGCCACAACTAGGGTGCAACTAGGGCGCACCTAGGGCGCAACCAGGGTACAACTAGTGCGCAACTAGGGCGCAACTAGGGCGCGACTAGGACGCGACTAGGGCGCGACTTGTGCGCAACTAGGGTGCAACTAGGGCGCAACTAGGGTGCAACTAGGGTGCAATTAGGGTGCAATTGGGGGCAAATAGGGCGCAACTAGGGCGCGAGTAGGGTGCAACTAGGGCACAACTAGGGCACAACTAGGGCACAAGTAGGGCGCAACTAGGGTGCAACTAGTGCGCAACTAGGGCGCAAGTAGGGCGCGACTAGGGCGCGACTATGGCGCGACTTGGGCGCAACTAGGGTGCAACTAGGGCTCAACTAGACCGCAACTAGGGCGCATTTAGGGCGCAACTAGGGGCAACTTGGGCGCAACTAGGGCGCAGCTAGGACGCAACTAGGGCGCAACTAGGGCGCAACTAGGGCGTAACTAGGGCGCAACAAGGGCGCAACTACGGCGCAACTAGGGCGCAACTAGGGCGCAACTAGGACGCAACTAAGGCGCAACTAGGGCACAAATAGGGCACAAGTAGGACGCAACTAGGGCGCAACTAGGGTACAACTAGCGCGTAGCTAGTGCCCTATTAAGGCACAACTAGGGTGCAAGAAGGGTGCGAGTAGGGTGCAAGTAGGGTGCAACAAGGGCGCAAATAGGATGCCACTAGAGCGCAACTATGGCGTAACTAGGGCGCATCTAGGGCGTGACTAGGGCACGACTAGGGTGCGACTAGGGCACACATAGGGCATATTTAGGGCACAACTAGGGTGCAACTAGGGCGCAACTAGGGCGCAACTAGTGTACAACTAGGGCGCAACTATGGCGTAACTAGGGTGTAACAAGGGTGCAACTAGGGCGCAAGTAGGGCGCAAGTAGGGCACAAATATGGCGCAACTACGGCACAATTGGAACACAACTAGAGCATAAGAATGGCCCAACTAGGGCGCAACTTGATCGCAACGAGGGCGCAACGAGGGCGCAACGAGGGCGTATCAAGGGTGCAACAAGGGCGCAAGAAGGCCGCAACTAGGGCGCATGTAGGACGCATGTAGGGCGCAACTAGGGCGCAACTAGGGCGCAACTAGGGCGCAACTAGGGCACAACTAGGGCGCAACTTGGGCGCAACTAGGGCGCAACTAAGGCGTAACTAAGGCGCAACTAAGGCGCAACTAAGGCACAACTAGGGCGCAAGTATGGCACAAGTAGGACGCAGCTAGTGCGCCACTAGGGTACAACTAGGGCGTAGCTAGGGCCCAACTGAGGCGCAACTGGGGCGAGAGTGGGGCACAAGTAAGGCGCAACTAGGGCGCAAATAGGGCGCAACTAGGGCGCAAATAGGGCGTAACTAGGGCGTAAGTAGGGCGCAAGTAGGGCGCAACTAGGGCACATCTAGGGCGCAACTAGGGCGCAACTAGGGCGCAACTAGGGTCCAACTAGGACGCAAGTAGGGCACAATTAGGGCGTAACTAGGGCGCAACAAGGGCTCAACTAGGGTGCAACTAGGGCCCAACTAAGGTGCAACTAGGGCGCAACTAGGACGTGACTAGGGCGCGAGTAGGGCACGACTAGGGCGTGACAAGGCACGACTTGGGCGCAACTAGGGCGCAACTATGGTGCAACTAAGGCGCAAATAGGGCGCAACTAGGGCGCAATTAGGGCGCAACTGGGAGCAACAAGGGCACAAGTTGGGCGCATTTATGGTGCAACTAGGGCGCAACTAGGGCAGAACCAGGCCGCAACTAGGGCGCAACTAGGGCGCACCTAGGGCGCAACTAGGGGGCAACTAGGGCGAAACTAAGGCGCAATTAGGGCGCAGATAGGGCACAAGTACGACGCAACTAGGGTGCAACTAGGGTACAACTAGGGCGTAGCTAGAGCCCAATTGAGGCGCAACTTAGACGCAAGTATGGTGCAAGTAGAGCGCATGTAGGGTGCAACTTGTGCGAAACTAGGGTGCACACTTAGGGCACAACTAGGGCGCAACTAGGGCGCAACTATGGTGCAAGTATGGCGCAACTAGGGTGCAACTAGGGCGCAAGTAGGGCGCAAGTAGGACACAACTAGGATGCAACTAGGGCACACCTAGGGCGTATCTAGTGCCCAACTGAGGCGCGACTAGGGCGCAAGAACGGCGCTAGTAGGGTGTAAGTTTGGTGCAATAAGGGCGCAAGAAGGGCGCAACTAGGGTGCAACTAGGGCCCAACTAGGGTGTAACTAGTTTCCAAGTTGGGCGCAACTAGGATGCAACTTAGGCGCAACTTGGGTGCAAGTAGGGTGCAACTAGAGCGCAACTACGGCGCAACTCGGGCACAAGTATGGTGTAACGAGGGCGCAACTATGGCGCAACTAGGGTGCAACTAGGGCCAACTAGGATGCAATCAGTGCGCAAGTTCGGCGCAACTAAGGCGCAACTAAGGCGCAACTAGCAAGAAAGTAGGGCACAATTAGGATGCAACTAGGGCGCAACTAGGGCACAACTAGGGCGTAGCTAGTGCCCAACTAAGGCACAACTAGGGTGCAAGTAGGGTACCAGTAGGGCGCAAGTAGGGTGTAATGAGGGCGCAAGTAGGGTGCAACTAGGGCGTAACTAGGGCGCAACTAGGGCGCAACTAGGACACGACGAGGGCGCAACTAGGGCGCAACTAGGGCGCAACTAGGACGCAACTAGGGCGCAACTAGGGCGCAAGTACGGCATACTAGGGTGCAACTAGGGCGCAACAAGGGCGCAACTAGGGCGCAACTAGGGCGCAACTAGGGCGCAACTAGGGCGCA
>SZWC01005461.1:130572-144905 GCA_023375785.1 Penium margaritaceum | reverse complement strand
ACTGCTATGGCTTGACGGACAGGTTGGGCATGCACTGCTCCCTTGGAGTAAGTCCCCCAGACCTTGTTCGTGGTGCAAGTCCAAGCGAGACACCAGAAGTGTAGCGCAATGGATAGCATGTTGGACTTAGGGACAACAGGTCCTGCAATCAAGCCTTGATGTGCGTAGGAGGTTTTTTGACCTTCTAGCACAGGGGAAGTTTCTTAGACATTTCGCCATGCATGAGGAGAGTGCGCCACTTGGCAGTCAGTGGATGCGCCAATTGGCGGACTGGTGAGGTGGTGTGGAGTGACCACCCCAAAAGTGTCACTACCCACACACCTTAGAAGTCAGGCCTAGGACTATGTGTACCAGGCACATTCCTCATTCTAATTACACAATCTGGCCTTAGATGCTCCTCACAGAGTTGTCCAACTAAGGAACAGTATAAAGAAGACACTGGTTGGTCGAAGCCCCACGAGTTAATCTTTGACTAGCACCTCGCGCGAAAGTGACCAAGTGTTAAGTGGACAGAGTTGCTAGCAAGTGATTGCCTAGGAACTGCTCAGTGTGGAACCCTGATCCTGAGGGTGATATCTTCTCCTAGCTGAAATGCTAGGAGCGGACGGCAGGTGCTATTGTGTCGGCCCTGTTTTCTAGTCCGTTTGCCTCAGGCCGGTTGACAACACACACTTACACGTACTTACACATACTTAGACGCACTTACACCGACTTACACGCACTCACACACACTTCCACAAACTCACACACACTTTTACATACTTACACGCACTTACACGTACTTACATGCACTCACACGTACTTACACACACTGACACACACTAATACGCACTCTCACACACTTAAATGCACTTACACGTACTTACCCACACTTAAACACACTTACACACACTCACATGCACTCACACACACATACACGCACTCACACACACTTACACACACTTATACATACTTATACGCACTTATACACACTTACACACACTTACACACACTTACACATACTTACACATACTCACATGTATTTACACACTCACACGCACTTACACACACTTCTACACACTTACACACACTAACACAAACTTACACACACTTACACCCACTCACACGCACTTACACATACAAACATGCACTTCCACGCACTTACACGAACTTACACGGACTTACATGCACTTAAACCCACTGACATACACTTAGACACACTCACATGCACTAATACACACTTACACGTACTTACACATGCTTACCCACACTCACACACACTTACATGCACTTACATGCACTTACACGCACTTAAAGATACTTACATACACTCACACGTACTCACATGCACTTACATATACTCACATGCACTTACACGTACTCACACATATTCATACGCACTGGTTTAGGGTCTTACACGCACTTACACGAACTTACCGGCACTTACACACACTTACACACACTTCCATGCACCTACACGCACTCACACGCACTTACATGCACTTACATGCACTCATACGCACTTATACACTTACACGTACTCTCACGCACTCACACGTACTTACACGCACTTTCACGTACTTACACACACTTACATTCACATACACGTACTTGCATGCACTTACACCCACTTATATGCACCTACACGCACTTACACGGACTTCCACGCACTCACACACACTTGCACACACTCCCACACACTTACACATACTTACATACACTTACATGCATTTACACAAACTTACACACACTTAAACGCACTTACACAGACTTACACACACTTACACGCGCTTACACACACTTGCACGTACTCACACACACTTATACGCACTTACACGCACTTATACAAACTTACACGCACTTACATGTACTTACACACACTTACGGGCACTTACATAAACTTACACGCACTTACACGCACTTACATACACTTCCACACACTTACACATAATTACACGCACTTACACACACTTACATGCACTTACACACACTTACATGCACTCACACGCACTTACACATTGACACATACTTTGACGCACTTACACGCACTTACACACACTTACACGTACTTACACATACTTACACACACTCACACATACTTACACATACTTACACGCAATCACACGCACTTACACGTACTCACACATACTTATATGTAATTACACGCACTTACAGACACTTACACGCACTTCTACACACTTGTACACACTCTCATACAGTTTCACGGACTAATACACACGTACATGCACTTACACACACTTACACGCACTCACACACACTTACATGCACTTACATGCACTTACACATACTTAAACGCACTTACACGTACTCACACGTACTCACATGTACTCACATGCACTTACACGCACTCACACACACTTATAAGTACTCACACCCATTTATACACATAAACACGCACTTGTAAGTACTTACCTGCACTGACACGCACTTACACACACTTACAAGTACTTACACACACTCACACGCACTCACACGTACTTATACGCACTCACACACACTTACACGTACTTACAAACACTTATACGCACTTACACACACACTTACACACACTTACACGCACTCACACGCACGTATACGCACTTTCATGCACTTACACGCACTTATACGCACTTACACAACCTTGCATGCACATGCAAGTACTTAAACGCACTTGCACATACTTACACACACTTACACGCACTTCCATGTATTCACACACACTTGCACGTACTCACACACACTTACACGTACTTACATACACTTACACACACATACACAGACTTACACGCACTTACATGCACTTACACGTACTTATACGGACTTACACGTACTTACACGCACTTACACACACTTACACGCACACACACCCACTTACACACACTTACACGTACTTACACGCACTTACACACACTTACACGTACTCACATTCACTTACACAGACTTACACACATTCACACGCACTTACACATACTTACATGTACTCACATGCACTGACACGTACTTACATGCACTTACACACACTTACACACACTTACACGCACTTACACGTACTTAAACACACTTACACGCACTTAAACACACTCACACACATTCACACACACTTACACAAACGTATACGCACTTACATGCACCTACACGCACTCACACGCACTTAAATCCACTTATACACACTTACACGCACTTATTCATATTTACACACACTTACCCGCACTTACTCCAACTTATACGTACTCACACGCACTTACACACTCACACACACTTACACGCACTTACACACACTTACACACACTTGCACGTACTTACACACACTTACACGCACTCACACATACTTACACACACTTACACCAACTTACACGCACTTACACGGACTTACACGGACTTACACGTACTTAAACACACTTACACACACTTATACGCACTCACACAAACTTACACATACTTACACGCAATTACACGCACTTACACATTCTTACACGCACATACACACATTGACACGTACTTGCACACACTCACACGCACTTACATGGACTTACACGCACTTACACACACTTACACGTACTCACATGCACATACACGCACTTATACACACTTCCATGCACTTACACGCACTTACACGCACGCACATGTACTTACATGCACTCACACGTACTTACACACACTCACACACATTTGCACACACTTACACGTACTTACACACACTTAAACACACTTGCATACATGTACACACACTTACACGCACTTACACATACTTACACACACTTACACGTACGTACATGCACTCACATGCACCTCCACGCACTTCCACATACTTACACGCACTTACACAAATTTACATACACTCACACGTACTACCACGCACTTTCACGCACTTACACATACTTACACACACTTACACATATTTACACGCATTGATACGCATTTACACGCACTTACACGCACTTACACGCACTTCCACATTCTCACACACACTTACACAACTCACACATACTTACACGCACTTACACATACTCACACGCACTTACATAGACTTACACGTACTTACACGCACTTATATACACTTACACACACGTACATGTACTCACACGCACTTACACACACTCACACACACTCACACACACTCACACGTACTTACACTCACTTACAGGCACTTATACACACTTACACGTACTCACACACACTTATACGTGCTTACATATACATACACGCACTCACACATACTTACACACACTTAACCACACTTACACGCATTTACACGGACTTACACGGACTTACACGCACCTAAATGTACTTACAAACACTTACACACACTCACACGTACTTACACATACTTATACGCACTTACACGCACTTACATGCACTTACACACACTTACACACACTTATATGCACTTACACACACTTACACGTACTCACACACACTTATACGTACTTACATATACATACACGCACTCACACATACTTACACACACTTAAACACACTTACACGCACTTACACGGACTTACACGGACTTACACGCACCTAAATGTACTTACAAACACTTACACACACTCACACGTACTTACACATACTTATACGCACTTACACGCACTTACATGCACTTACACACACTTACACACACTTACACATACTCACATGCACGTACACGGACTTACACGCACTTACATCCACTTTCACATACTTAGACGCACTCACACACACTCACTTATACTCACACGTACTTACACGCACTTACATGTACTTACACGTACTTACACACACTTATACGCACTCACACACACTTACACGCACTTACATACACTTACACACACTCACACACACTTATACACACTTAACCACACTGACACACACTTACACGGACTTACACGGACTTACACGCACCTAAATACACTTACACACACTTGCACGCACTCACACATACTTACACGCACTTATACACATTTACACGCATTTACATGCACTTACACACACTTATATACACTTACACGCACTCACACGCACTTACACACACTTACACAGACTTGCACGCACTTACACCCACTTTCACACACTTACACACACTTCCACGCACTTAGAGACACTTACACGTACTAACATACACTCACACGCACTTACATGGACTTACATGCACTTACATGTACTTACACACACTCACATGCACTCACACGCACTCACACATACTTACACGCACTTACACATACTTACACGCACTTGCACACACTCACACACACATACATGCACTCACATGCACTAACACCCACTCACACGCATTTACATGCACTTACACGCACTTATACACACTTAGACACACTTATACACACTTACACACACTTACACACACTTATACGCACTTACACACACTTACACGCATTTACGCGCACTTACACACACTTACACGCACTTACACGCACTTACACATACTTACATGCACTTACACACACTTACACAAACTTACAGGCATGTACATGTACTTACACACACTTACACGTACTTACACGCACTAACACATACTTACTCGAACTTACACAAACTTACATGGACTTACACGTACTCACACGCACTTACATGCACTTACACGCACTTACACGCACTTCCAGATACTTACACGTATTTACACGCACTTACACACACTTAAACACACTTATACATACATACACGTACTTACACACACTTACACACACTCATACGCACTGACACACTTACACATACTCACACGCACTTACATGCACTTACACGCACTAACACACACTTCCACATACATACACGCACTTACACGCACTTACACACACTTACACACACTTATGCACACTTCCATGTACTTATACACACTTACACAAAATCATATGCACTTACACACTCACACGTACTTACACGCACTTACACACACTTACACACACTTATATGCACTTACACACACTTACACGTACTTAAATGCACTTACATACACTTACACATACTCACACGTACTTACACATACTTCCACGTACTTACACGCACTTACACGCACTTACACGCACTTATACACACTACTCATACACACTTACACGCACTTACACGCTCTTACATGCACTTGCATGCTCTCACACACACTTACACGCACTCACACGCACTCAAAGGTACTATAAGCCGGGCAGTACCAACGGCACTGATTACGGCTTGTGGCTTCCTTGAATGTATAATCTGACTGTAGATTTGGAATGTACAGGAAAAACCATGCAAGATCGACCCAAGAACGGGGTCGATCCATCAAGAATTGAAGAAGTTACGCCCGGCCGAAGGTTGGACCGGCCGAGGGGAAAACAGATGACGGGAATTCATCCCCAAGGACCAAGGCTCGATCCTCGGAAGACCAACAAGGCCAAAGCGCCCCTTGGGGCCCAGTTAGTCAATGGGTCAAGGATCATTGAGGGCCAAGGGCGCTTCGGAATGGCGCCCTGGTGTGTTATTACCAGAAAGGGCGCTTCGGGCGGCCGTCACCGCTGCTAGTGGTGTTGCCAGCGGCAGATTACCGTGGTTCACAGAAACGGCCATATCTCGGCCGTTCGTCCACGGAATGATGCAATTATTGGTGCGTTGGAAAGCTGGGAAGATGCAATACGTGATGCTCATCCCAGGCCTGTACGGGGCCGCACACGGCTCAGCGACCTCGGGTCGCCTAGGATGTGTCATCATGTACATATAGTCTTGTATATTGACACTTGAATAAGAAGTACAGTTTACTCCCACTGTGCCACACGTGTTCCCGTGCTCCCCCAAGACAATCCCACGCTTCCGCAATGCCGGGTTGGTGTGCACCGGCCTCCCCTTGGTCGCTGTTGCCGCCGGTTGGTGCCTCCACCATCCGGTTGAGGCTAGCACACCGAGCCCGGTTCACACTTGGTATCAGAGCCACCCTTGGCTCAGGGGCACAATCATCTACGTGGCAACCTCTCCTGGTCAGCGTAGACCAGCATGCATCTTGCCTCCTTGGCGGATCCGTGCCCAAGGCCAACCACGCACTCCGGTGACAAGGCGGTAACCGGAGGACCCGTTGAGGAAGAAGTTGTACCGGACGTGCAGATGACTTCAACCGGCTCGTCCTCGTTGGCCTCGGCGTTTGACGCGCAAAGCAAAGTAACAGCAGCCGCAGCGTTGCAGAAGTTGCTCGCCAACATGCAGGCCAAGATGGACCTATTGGAGAAGCAGAACGAGTATCTTAACCAAGAGCTCGCGAAGCGTCCAGTGACAACACCAGTGGCAGTTGCCACCGCTAACGTACCTGCGGTGGGCGTCCCAAGCCCGTCCAAGCCGGAGTCGTTTGACCCATCAAAGAAGGATGGGCCAGCTCCGCACGCTTGGATACTCGGACTGGAATTGTACTTCACCGCCATCGACGTGGATGCCTCAAGGTACGAGGCGTGCCGCGACTATGCCGTGACCCTATTGAGAGGGGCGTCGTTGGATTGGTGGGCCGATGTTATGCGGTCCAATCCACACGGCAGTGGAGCAGCAATGGTCGCCGGCATTGCGGCCGCGACCGGAATCTCAACCCCATCGGCTCCAACGTGCAGCAGTGGTGACCCTACCCTGAAATGGCTGACCTCGTGGAAGGAGTTCACGGAGTCGTTCATCAAGCGCTTCACCGTGGGTGACGTGAGGAACAACGTGCGTGCTAAACTGCGTCGGCTTCGCCAAACTGGCGGCGTTGCCGAATACACCCGCAGGTTTCGTGAGATCATCGCCAACTGTGGCTTCGACTCCCACAAATTGTGCTTCCACTACAGCAACGGCCTCAAGAACGACGCCCGCGCTATGACGGTGATGCACGACCTCAACGACGACCTGTCGGCAATGATCGCAGCAGCCAAACGGAACGATTCGGGCGTGCAACAGGCTCATGCCAACAGCCACAACTCTTTTGGTGGTGGTTATGGCAAGCGGGCCGAGAGCGACGTCACGCCCATGGAGATCGGAGAATTACAATAGCGCAAGTGCTACAACTGTGGCAAGCCTGGCCACATTGCGCGTGACTGTCGGAGTCCAAAGAAGGGCGACGGCAAGGGTAAGCGTCAAGGGAAGGGGAAACAAGCCACGAAGGAAGCACATAAAGCAACAAAGGAGTCGGGAAACGAGGAGAGCCGGGAGTAGATGGCGTTACTCCTGGCTCCTCTCAGCCCAAACCGCCAGTTGACCGCCCACCCGAATGCCTTGCAGCAATCAAGGGGGTTTCCGAGGTCAAGGCATGGGACGCGGGGTATGAGGTGCAGCAGCCTGCACTTCTCTTGGAGGCGCGAGTGAAAGGCGTCAAGGGGAAGGTGAGGAGCCTGCTGGATTAAGGCGCGAGCCACAGTTCTGTGAGCATGGAGTGTGCTCGGAAGTGGGGCCTTGCGTTCACGAGCAAGAAGCGGACCGCTAACCAAGTGGACGGCACGATTGAAGTGGGGTACCTGGCCCATCCCCTCTCCATTCGCGTGGGGAAGCTTTGCATAACGATTGTATACCGGGTGTGTCCGATGAAGGATTACGATGTGATCCTCGGTCGTGACTTCCTCCACAAGTACAATCCCGTCGTCAATTGGGAGGCGCGCACCGTCTCAGTCAAGCTCGGAGACAAGGAGTATCCCCTGCCTACGTGGTCCGAGGAAGAGGCCACGGAGGAGGAGACTTGCGAGGAGGAAGCGCCGCAGCAGTCGGTGTCTCGCAAGGAGGAGTCGGCGCCTATGATGCTAAACTTGGTGCAGCTCAAGCGCGGGATTTGAAAAAGGGAGCAGATTTTTCTGGCGTTCGTGCGAGACGTGGAGGACGATTTCAACAAACCAGAGGACGTGGCGCCTGCTGTGGCGCATGGGGCGACTCGCGTGCAGCCGGGGGCCCAAGGCAAGTTTGCCGCGGTGCCCGAGGGGCTTCGGAAGGTGTGTACGGAGTTTGAGGACGTGTTCCCCGACACCCTCCCGGCGGGTCTGCCACCAAAGCGAGATGTGGACCATCGTATCAACCCAGCCGATGCACTCTCACGGCGACCGGACCTGATGATGCGGGTCGCGTCTCTCACCATCTACGAGGATGCCTTCCTTGTGAAGCTCTTCACGGAGGGATACGAGGCGCATGGGGAGTACGACGCTCGGAGATTTTTCTTCGAGGCGCCGTATTGGCGACGGCGCGGCACGCAACAGGTGGTGGTTCCCGCGGTGCCCGCACTTCGGCAGCTGATTTTGGAAGAGTGCCATGATAGTGGCCCGAGCGGTCACTTCTCCGTCGACAAGACACTGAAGATGGTGGCTCGCTTCTTTTGGTGGCCCACCATGTCGTCGGAGGTGGCTGAATTCTGCCACAGTTGTGACGTGTGCCAACGCCACAAGGCGAGGAGGACAAAGACCCCGGGTCTCCTCCAACCCTTGCCCATCCCCAAGCAGCCGTGGCAGGACATCTCAATGGATTTCATCATGGGTTTGCCCACGACAGCGGCAGGCCACAATGCTGTGTTGGTGGTGGTGGATCGCTTCAGCAAGATGTCGCACTTCATTGCGACGCGTGATACGGTGAGCGCGGAAGGCACGGCTCGGCTGTTCCTCGAACACGTGGTGCGTCTTCATGGCGTGCCGCGGTCCATTGTGAGCGACCGTGACCCATGTTTCACAAGCAAGTTCTGGCGAGAACTCATGGAGCGGTACGGCAGCAAGGTGCAGCTGTCAACCAGTTTTCATCCCCAAACTGACGGGCAAACGGAGCGGACGAACCAGACGCTGGAGCAGCTCCTCCGTACAGTGGGTGATCCGGACGAGACGGCGTGGGACCAGCGATTGCCGGTCGCTGAACTGGCGTACAACTCTGCCACGTCCGCCTCCACCGGCAAGGCGCCAAATGAGGTGGTGAACGGGACGGTGCCCGCCACACCCCTCAGTTTGCACGTCGCAAGCAACCTGCCCGCGGTGGAGTCTACCGCACGCAACTTCAAGCAGATTTGGGCGGCGACGCGACATGCATTAAAGAAGGCGCAAGAGCAGCAGAAAGTGCAACCGGACCGCCGATGCGTGGACGCAACGCTCAAGGTCGGTGATCGCGTGCTTCTCGCTAGCGCACACGTCAAGCTTCGCAGGGTCCAGTCGGGCAAGTTGAAACCCCGGTGGCTTGGTCCGTTCGAGGTACTCGCAATGCGGACACCCGTGGTGGCACGGTTGGCTCTCCCGCCTTCCATGCCAGTCCACGACGTGTTCCACATCTCCAAACTCAAGCTCTACCATGATCCGGCCGAGAATTTTCCTGGCCGCAGTTCTGCGCCTTCCCCTCCGGTGGTGATCGAAGGCGAGCAAGAGTTTGAGGTGGAGGCCATCCTTGACCACCGTCGTCGTGGCCGTGGATGGGAGTACCTAGTCAAGTGGAGGGGCTACGACGCAGCCCACAACTCATGGGAGCCGACCTGCAACTTCAATGTTGGCGGGATCAATGCTATCCTCCGGGAGTATCAAGAGCGAACCAAGACGGCTCGCTCCTAAAGGGGGGGAGGGTAGTGTAAGCCGGGCAGTACCAACGGCACTGATTACGGCTTGTGGCTTCTTTGAATGTATAATCTCACTATGGATTTGAAATCTACAGGAAAAACCATGCAAGATCGACCCAAGAACGGGGTCGATCCATCAAGAATTGAGGAAGTTACGCCCGGCCGAAGGTTGGACCGGCCGAGGGGAAAACAGATGACGGGAATTCATCCCCAAGGACCAAGGCTCGACCCTCGGAAGACCCAACAAGGCCGAAGCGCCCCTTGGGGCCCGGTTAGTCAAAGATTCAAGGATCATTGAGGGCCAGGGGCACTTCAGAATGGCGCCCCGGTGTGTTATAACCAGAAAGGGCGCTTCGGGCGGCCGTCACCGCCGCTAGTGGTGCTGCCAGCGATAGATTACCGTGGTTCACGGAAACGGCCATATCTCGGCCGTTCGTCCACGAAATGATGCAATTATTGGTGCGTTGGAAAGCTGGGAAGATGCGCTACGTGATGCTAAGGCAATAACGCTCATCCCAGGCCTGTACGGGGCCCCACACGGCTCGTCGACCTCGGGTCGCCTAGGATGTGTCATCATGTACATATAGTCTTGTATATTGACACTTGAATAAGAAGTACAGTTTACTCCCACTGTGCCACACGTGTTCCCGTGCTCCCCCAAGACGATCCCACGCTTCCCCAACACCGGGTTGGTGTGCACCGGCCTCCCCTTGGTCGCCGTTGCCGCCGGTTGGTGCCTCCACCATCCCGTTGAGGCTAGCACACCGAGCTCGGTTCACAGGTACTCACACAAATTTACACGTACTTAAACGTACTTACACGCACTTACACGCACTTCCACGCACATATACACACTTACACACACTTACACACACTTACACACACTCACACGCACTCACATGCACTTTCACACACTTACACGTACATACACACACTTACACAGACTTATGCGTACTTACACGTACTTACACGTACTTACACACACTTACACGCACTTACACACACTTCCACACACTCACACACACTCACACACACTCACACGCACTTACACGGACTTACACGGACGTACACACACTTACACGCACTTACACGCACTTAAACGCACGTACACGCACTTACACAGACTTACACGCACTTACACGTACTTACACACACTTACACGCACTCACACACTCATGCACGCACTAACATGCACTTACTCACACTTACACGGACTTACACGCACTAATATACACTTACACACACTTATATTTACTTACACGCACTTACACGCACTTGCACGCACTCACACGCACTTACACGGACTTACACGCACTTACACGCACTTACATGCACTTACACGCACTCACACGCACTTACACGCACTTACACACACTTACACCCACTTATATGCACTTACACGCACTTACACGCACTCACACAAACTCACATGCACTCACACAGACTTGCACAAACTTACACACACTTACACGCACTTACACACACTTACACCCACTTATATGCACTTACACGCACTTACACGCACTCACACAAACTCACATGCACTCACACAGACTTGCACAAACTTACACACACTTACATGCACTTACACGAACTCACACGCATTTACATGTACTTATACGTACTTACATGTACTTAAACACACTTATACACACGTACACGCACTTAAACACACTTGCACACACTTATACGCACTTTTACGCACTTACGCGTACTCACAACAGTGTTGACCTACGCCCCACGAACCTCGGTACATCGAGGTCCACATCGATGTAGCTGTAATCTGCAACATTGATGTGGGTCCGGGAGGGGGGCAGGGGAGGGGGGAGAGGAGGAGGGGGAGGGGTCAGTGACGTCCACTAATTTGTAACTGCAGACTCATATTTTCACTTGTTCAACATTCTAGCATACACACTTGAGGGTGCACCATTTTATGAGGGGGGGGCAATGAGGCCCACTGAAATGCAATTGCAGACACAGATTTACCATTGCTCATCTCCCTATCAAACACACTTCTAGGTGTACTGTTTAAGGTACTGCAACTAGTTATTGCCAGTCATGCACATTAACTTTGGTGTGTCACAAATTTCTCTCTTCACATGCAGTATCACACAGTGGTCACTAGAATGGAACTCTGCTTCAGACATGCACATTCAAGCATAATTGACTGAATTGAATACTGAAATGAAATTGAAAGCATGTCTCATGTCTGACAACATTTCTACTTGCATAGAGGAGTTGTTGCTCTGCGTCTAGCCAGCTTGCTTGCTGCAGTGGCTACTACGGCAGTCCCTGCCGCACGTTTTGCTGCCCTGGATGCAGCCATGGCAACTAAGGCAGCCCTCTTATCCCTGTGCTTGGCACTGCCAATCCGTGATGCTGCTATTGCTAATGGATTGGATGCTGGTCCTGATGTTCCTTGCTTCCCTGCTCCCTTAACTCCTTGTCCACCTGGTACAGCTCCAGCTACTCCTTCCCCACCTGCTTCTTCCCCACTGCCTCCTCCTCCTTCCTCCCCACCTGCTCCATCTGGCTCAAATGCCCCTCTCTACCCACGTACTGCCCCTTCTCCACATGCTGTCCCTTCTCCACCTGCTGTCCCTTCTCCAGCTGTTGCCCCTTCTCCAGCTGATGCCCCTTCTCCACTTGCTGCCCCTTCTCCACCTGCTGCCCCTTCTCCACCTGCTGCCCCTTCTCCACCTGCTGCCCCTTCACCACCCGCTCCACGAGCTGCGGCACTGCTGCTTGAGGCCTTCACCTGCGCATGAACATGTACTAGACAAGCATGAGGCATTCCAGGTGTGCTGCTCATGACTCAAACAGACGCCATGACTTCAACCACATCATCATCTCTCAATGCCTCCTCTACCTCCTCCTTCTCCTCGTCCTCCCCCTCGTCATCACTCTCCATGTCATCCTCGGGATCACTCAACACTCCCTCCTCCTCAACAACCTCTCCATCATCCTCGCTAGCCTCTGCGTCAGCTTCTGCTTCTGCTTTCGCGACTACAGTGATGTTCTTTGCCGCCTTGCATCCATTCAAGCCGTAGTGCTTGCGTAGACGGACGTTCCACCAAACGAGGAGCTCGAGTATCGACACCTTGAGCCGGTTCCTCCTGGCAGTGTGGATCAACTCGTGAGTGGAAAATACACGCTCACGCTTAGATGAAGAACATGGCTGCGACAACAGCTTCAATGCCAGATCGCGAAGCACGGGCAGGTTGCACATGTAGTTGACATGCCACTGTGCAGCAGACATTGTACCACATTGCACTTTTGCTACTGCAGCAACAGCCTTGGCATTCCTGCGAGGTGTCACCATGGGATCATGGACAACCATGGTCTGAGCCAGCTGGAATGCACCGATCTCTTTCATCATGGCGTCGTGTTTCTCTTCTGGAACCAGTGCCTCCATCACTGCCTGCCATGCCTGCAGAGTAGTGGCGTCACTAGACAGATCATTTTGAAAGTGTTGAGGATGCAGATGCCGGGCAGCAGCATACAAAGGACAGCTCATATCCTTGGACCAGCGGTGGTCCAATCTCCCCAGAACATAGTTGACATGAGACTGTGCAACCTTCCGTCCCTTCTTGCCCTTCTTCTCAGCCAGCGCTTTCACTTGCTCCGCACAATCCAACAAGCCCTCGTATATCTCACCAGCCCCTCCACCTGGGGAATCAGCCACATGCAGCACCCGCACCAAGGGCAGAAGCAAGTCCTTCAACTGATGGACCCGGAGCGAGAAGACCTTGCATCATATGATCCGTCTCACCTCCCTCTTCCGACTTCTGAAGCCAACATCCTGCTGTGAACCAATCTGCTTCCATACTTCCAGCTGCACAAACTCCTCCAGCTCCTCCCGCAGCTCCAGCAACCGCTC
>SZWC01005461.1:104043-130462 GCA_023375785.1 Penium margaritaceum | reverse complement strand
GAGAAGACCTTGCATCATATGATCCGTCTCACCTCCCTCTTCCGACTTCTGAAGCCGGCATCCCGCTGTGAACCAATCTGCTTCCATACTTCCAGCTGCACAAACTCCTCCAGCTCCTCCCGCAGCTCCAGCAACCGCTCCACCATGTCAAACACAGAGGCAAAGCGGATGTCGCACCTGTTCTTGAGCACCTTGCTCCCTACTTTGTCCTTCAGCCATGTACAAGGAATGGCATTGTTCCTGAAGAAGGCATTGACTTTCTCACACCATCCAATGATCCCTGCACCCCATCCAGTCTTCCCAACATCCTTCATGATCACGTCAATGTTGTGTGCACAACAACCCTGGAAAAACAACTTCGGGTACTTCACCCGCAGCTGGTCGAATGCCTTCTTGTTCCCTGAAGCATTGTCACATATCACCGAGACAACCTTCTCCTCACCCACTGCTTTGATTGTTGCCTCTATCATGGAGGCAGTGTGGTCTGCATCCCTAGTCAGACCGCTGGCATCACGTGAGAACAGGTGGACCAAGCCCATTGCATTGACTGCCATTGCATTGTAAATTGGTCTGATCTGCCTATCGGACCACTCGTCAACTGCTAGACTGGTGCCATACATTGTCCATCCCTGCTTCAAAGGCGCGTCTAGCTCAGCAAGTTGTGCATCCAGTCTCGGGAGTAAGTCATCCACCACTCTGCCTCTGGCTGGCAACCTAAAGCTCGATGTTGTCTTCTTCCCCGACTTGATGACATCCATGAGTGCTGGCTCCCGACAGAAGGAGATGGGTAAAGCAGCAATGCACATGAGTTTCATGATGTCCAGCTGGCAGTTCACGTTGTTCAACCTGTCAGAGTGCTCAACCATGGTGGATTGTCAAAAAGAGGCGGCCTTGTTGATGTCAAAGAGAGGTATCTCACCCTCAAGTCTTGTTGCGGCTGCCTGCCTGCTTGGACCTGCCGCATCCCCACCATCATTATCACTGGAGTCGTGCTGCAGCGTCAATCCCCCGTCTGCTGCTTGGGGTGCTTTCTCCACGGCCTCCCACAACTTGAGCCACGGCACCGGTTTGTCCTTCGTCCCCCATTTGGTTCCCTCTCCCTTGTATAACTTCACGGTGTATGGCTGCCATCCTGCCGGCGGCGGTGGAAATCGCTCCATGCCCAGTGCGTCCCTGCATGTTGGCGGGGGATGGGGACACTTCCCCACATTTGGGTTGTTGCAGGCGAAGTGGCCGCGGATGCGGTCACACGTCCCGCTCACCCTCTTCGTGTTCGAGCCACAGACAAATCCCGCCTTTTTGCTGCTCGTTGGCTTGGGCTCGCAGTGCTTGGACAGTTCTTTGAACTGGTCCTCACCGGTGAGAAAATCACCGGTGAGGACCCGTTTCTTCGGTGGATTCCACTTATGGGCATCGAATTGTGCCGATACAGCGGACACACCAGCTACCGAGGGACTGGAACCTGCGGTGGATGCTCGGTTTGAGCAGGTGTTGGAATTGGGCTGAGAAGACGCCATGGTGGGAGGAACGCACCGCCGCACCGGCCTAAAGCGACGGTGTGTCGAAGTGTTGGATTCAGCACGGAACAGGGGGGAGGTTTGTTACTGCCATCGGTGCAAGTCTTGCACCGATGGCAGTGCAAGTCTTGCTTGTGTCGGACGCAGAGAAGTGTGGCTCAACCGTGTGAAATGTCGCTAGATGGCGTCGGGGCTGGACGCCATTGAGTGACGCGTTGCTCAATGGTGTCGATCGTATCTCATTCACAACTGGTACATCCTCCACACATTCGATCATTCAACCCAGGCCATACGATTGGTTTGAACGACTAAACACTCAAATAATTATACTTGACACAATGTCACGATGTTCCGGAAAGATTCATGTACAACATATTTTGTCGACTTTTTACAGTCGGACGTGTTCCATATGTATCGACCAAATCTGTGCAATTATGTGTCATTTTCTGTACATAACGTACTTGAATAAATTATCAAAACCATTTTTTCTACAACAAAACATCGGCTCATGCAGATACTCTCACGTCCGAGGTTCAGCATGTGATTGGCCATTGCCATGGCGGCTCAGGATGAGGGCAAGCTGAAGCACAGAACGAAGTCTGTCCAAGTGCAACGTATGATGCGTGGACATCATTGGTTGAATAACGGTGGTACATGCCAGCTGTCATGAAGTGTGCCATGTAATGTGCTTTTGGCAGGATGCGTGCATGGAAAAAAGAGTTTTGCTCTAGGAACTGAACGTGCAATTTTCTCCGTGCGAGAATTATCCTTGGTGGGTCCTTGGGCTCGTGGGAAAAAACAGTCTTGCATGGTCCCGGGTGCCCCCTGGCCTTCTACACCACATCCATGTTGCCTCCATGCCTCTCGCGGTGCTGATGTTGTTGTAGTCGGCCTACTACGAGCAACAAAGTCAACTCTGACTCACACGTACTTCTACGCACTTACACGCACTGACACGCACTTACACGCACTTACACGTACTTCCATACACTCACACACACTTACACGACTCACACATACTTACACGTACATACATACACTCACACGCACTAACACGGACTTACACACACTTACATGCAATTACACGCACTTACACACACTTACACGTCCTCACACATACTTACACGCACTTACACGTACTTCCACACACTTCCACGTACTTATACGCACTTACAGGCACTCACACGTACTTACACTGGCTTAAAAACATTTACACGTACTTACACACACTTACACGTACTAACACATACTTACACATACTTACAAATACTTTCACGTACTCACACACACTTACACACACTTACATATACTTACACGTACTCACATACACTTACACATACTTAACCGTACTTACACACACTTACACGGACTAACACGGACTTACACATACCTAAACGCACTTACATACACTTACACGCACTCACACACACTTACACGCACTTACACGCACTTACACGTAGTTACATGCACTTACACACACTTACACACACTTACACTTACTCACACACACTTACACGTACCTCCACGGACTTACACACACTTACACGCACTTTCACATACTTACACACACTTACACACACTCTCACACACTTACACATACTAACACGCACTCACACATACTTACATGGACTTACGTGCACTTATACGTACTTATACACACTCACACGCACTCACACGCACTTACACATACTTATATGTATTTACACGTACTTACATGCACTCACACGCACTTACATGCACTCACACGCACTAACACGCACTCACACGCATTTACACACACTTACACGCAATTACACGCACTTTTACACACTTACACACACGTACATGCACTTACACACACTTACACACATTTATGCACACTTACACACACTTACACGCACTTACATGCACTTACACTCACTTACATGCACTTATACACACTTACATGCACTTACACACACTTACATGTACTTACACGCACTTACACGCACTTACATGCACTTACACACACTTACACGCACTTCCACACACTCACACGCACTTACACACACTTCGACACACTTACACACACATATACACACTTACACCTACTTACACACACCTATACACACTCAAACGTACTTACACACTCACACGTACTTACACACACTTACAAGCACTTACACACACGTACACGCACTTACACACACTTACACGCACTTAAACATTCTTACATACACTTACACACACTCACAAGTACTTACACACACTTACACGTACTTACACGCACTTACACGCACCTACACGCACTTACACACACTTACACGTACTCACCCGCACTCACACGTACTCACACAAATTTACACACACTTACACGCACTTACACAGACTTACACGTACTTACACATACTTATACGCACTTATACGCACTTACACGTACTCACACGCGCTTACACGCACTTATACACACTTACACACACTTACACGCACTTACACGTACTCATACACACTCACACGCACTTTCATGCACTTATACATACTTACACGCACTTACACGCACTTACACACACTTCCACGCACTTACACACACTTACACGTACTTACACGCACTTCCATATACTCACACGCACTCACACGCACTTACACGGACTTATACAAACTTCCATGTACTTACACGCACTTATACATACTTACACGCACATACACACACTTACACGGACTTACACATACTTACACGAACTTACACACTTACACGCACTCACGCACTCACACTTACACGGACTCACACACACTAACACACACTTACACGCACTTACATGCACTTACATGCACTTACACGCACTTACACGTACTCACACGCACTTACACAGACTTACACGTACTTACACGAACTTACACGCACTTACTCACACTCACACGCACTTACACGTACTTACACACACTTACACGCACTTACATGCACTTACACGCACTTACACGCACTCACACGCACTCACATGCGCTCACACAGACTTATACAAACTAACACGCACTTACAGGCACTTACATGCACTCACACGTATTTACACGTACTTCTACACACTTACATGTACTTACACGCACTTACACACACATATACACACTTACAAGCACTTACACACACTTACACGCACTTTCACATACTTACACGTACTCACACGTACTTCTACGCACTTACACGCACTTACATATACTTACACACACTTACACACACTCACACGCACTTCCACGTACTTTCACGTGCTTATAGATACTTGCACACACTTACACATACTTACACGCATTTACACGTACTTCCACGTACTCACACACACTTGCACGACTCTCACACACTTACATGCACTTATACAAACTTACACAAACTTACACGGACTTACACATCCTTATACACACTCATACAAACTTTCACCCACTTACACACACGTACATGCATTCACACGCACTTACACGTACTTGAACGCACTTCCACGCACTTACACGTACTTATACGCACTCACACGCACTCACACACACTTACATGGACTTACATGCACTTACACACACTTACACATACTTACACGTACTCACATGCACTTACACACACTTACACGTCCTTACATGTACTTACATGCACTTTCACACACTTACACCCACTTAGACGTACTTACACGCACTTACACACACTCACATACACTTACACAAACACACACACACTTACACGTACTTACACGTACTTATACACACTTACATCCACTCACACGCACTTACACACACTTACACACACTTACACGCACTCACACGCACTTACATGCACTTACACGCACGTACACGCACTTAAACGTACTTACACGCACTCAAATGCACTCACACACACTTCCACATACTTACACACACTTATACGCACTTACGCATACTTACACATACTTACACACACTTACACATACATATACACACTTACACACACTCACATGCACTTACACACTCACACACACTTACACACACTTGCACGCACTTACACACACTCACACACACGTACACACACTTACATGCACTCACATGCACTTACACACACTTCTATGTAATTACATAGACTCACACGGACTTACACGGACTTATTCACACTTAAACTCACTTACATACACTTACACACACTCACACATACTTATACACACTTACACGCACTCACACACTCTTGCATGTACTTACACGGACTTATACGGACTTACACACACTTAAACGCACTTACACACACTTACACGCACTCACACGCACTTACACATACTTACACGCACTTGCATACACTTACACGGACTTACACGCTCTTACACGCACTTACACATGCTTACACGCACTCACACACACTTACATACACTTACACGTACTTACACGCATTTAAACGCACTTACATGCACTCACACACACTCACACGTACTTACACGCACTCACACGCACTTACACATACTCACACGTATTTATACGCGCTTACACGCACTTACACGCACTTACACGAACATAGTGGCACTTACACGTACTTAAACCTACTTATATGCACTTACACGTACTCACATGCACTTACACATACTTACACACACTTACACGCACTTACACAGACTCACATGTACTCACACGCACTTTCACGTACTTACACACACGTACATGCACTTACACAAACTTATACGTACTTACACGCAATGACACGTACTTAAATACACTAACACGCACTTACACACACTTCCACGTACTCACACGCACTCACACACACTTACACAGAGTTACACGAACTTACACACACTTACACGTACTAACACGCACTTAGACGCATGTACACGCACTTACACAGACTTACACGCACTTACACACACTTATACACACTTACACGTACTCACTCACTCATACACGTACTTACATGCACTTACTCGCACTTACACCGACTCACACGCACTAACACGCACTTATAGGCAATAACATGCACTTACGCGTACTTATACGCACTTACACGTACTCACACACACTTACACGGACTTACACGCACTTACACAGACTTACACGCACTCATACACACTAACACGCACTTACACGCACTTACACACACTGACATGCACTTATATGCACTTAAACGCACGTACATGTACTCACACGTACTCACATACACTCACACAGACTTATACGAACTTACACGTTCTTACACACACACACGCATTTACATATACTTATATGCACTTACATGTACTTACACGCACTTACACACACGTACACGCACTTGCACGCACTTACACACACTTACACGTACTTTCACGTACTTGCACATACTCACACATACTTCTACGTACTCACAGGCACTTACACATACTTATACACACTTACACACACTCACACACACTTCCACGTACTTTCATGTACTTATACACACTTACACACACTTACACACACTTACACGCACTTAAACGTACTTCTACGTACTCACACACACTTACACGACTCACACACACTTACAAGTACTTATACACACTTACACAAACTTACACGGACTTACACATACTTACACACACTTATACAAACTTACACACACTTACACACACTTACACACAGACACACGTACTTACACGTACTTACACGTACTTCCACGTACTTACACGTACTTACACGCACTTACACGCAGTCACACATACTTACACGGACTTACACAAACTTACACACACTTACACACACTTACACATACTCACACGCACTTTCACACACTTACACGCACTTACACCCACTTACATGCACTTTCATGCACTTACACGCACTTAGACGCACTTATACGCACTTACACGTACTCACACACACTTACACGTACTTACACGCACTTAAACACACTTACATACACTCAAACATAATTACATGCACTTACACACACTTATACGCACTCACACACACTTACATGCACTTACACGCACTTACACGCACTTAAATGCACTTACACGCACTCACATGCACTCACACACACTTACACGTACTTACACGCACTTACACACACTTCCACATACTTATATGCACTTACGAATACTTACACGCACTTACACACCCTTACACGTACTTACATACACTTACACACACTCACGTACACTTACACACTCACACACACTTACACGCACTTACACGCACTTACACACACTCACACACACTTACACACACTTACACGCACTCACACGCACTTACACACACTTACATGCACTTACACGCACTTACACGGACTTACACGGACTTACAAGTACTTAAACGCACTTACATACACTTACACACACTCACACACTTATTCACACTTACACGTACTCACACACACTTACACGTACTTACACAGACTTACATGGACTTACAGACACTTAAACGTACTTACACACACTTACACGCACTCACACGCACTTACACATACTTACACGCACTTGCACATACTTACACGGACTTATACGCACTTATACGCACTTATACATGCTTACACGTACTCACACACGCTTACATACACTTACACGCACTTACACGCACTTAAACGCACTTACACGCACTCACACGCACTCACACACACTTACACGGACTCACACGCACTTACACATACTCACACGGATTTATACACGCTTACATACACTTACACGCACTTACACAAACTTACATGAACATACTGGCACTTACACATACTTACACGTACTCATACGCACTTACACGTACTCACACGCACTTACACATATTTACACACACTGACACATACTTACACGTAATTACATTCACTCACACGCACTCACACGCACTTTCACGTACTTACACATACTTACATACACTTACACACACTTATACGTACTTACACGCACTTACACGTACTTACACACACTTACACGCTCTTACACACACTTCCATGTACTCACACACACACACACACACACACTAACACGGACTTACACAAACTTACACATACTTACACGTACTTACACAAACTTAGACGTACGAACACGCACTTACACGGACTTACACGCACTTACACGTACTTACACACACTTACACATACTCACTCACTCATACACGTACTTACATGTACTCACTCGCACTTACACAGACTCACACATACTAACACACACTTACACGCACTTACATGCACTTACGCGTACTTACACGCACTTAAACGTACTCACACACACTTACACGGACTTACACGCACTTACACTGACTTACACGCACTTACACACACTCATACGCACTTACACGCACTTATACACACTTACACGCACTTATATGCACTTAAACGCACTTACACGTACTCACATGCACTCACATGCACTCACACAGACTTATACGAACTTTCAGGTACTTATACACACTCACACGTATTTACACGAACTTTTAGCACTTACATGTACTTACACGCACTTACACACACGTACACAAACTTACAGGCACATACACACACTTACACGTACTTTCACGCACTTGCACGTACTCACACGTACTTCTACGCACTTACACACACTTACACGTACTTACACACACTTACACACACTCACACGCACTTCCACGCACTTTCATGTACTTAAATACACTTACACACACTTACACACACTTAAACGCACTTACATGTACTTCCACGTACTCACACACACTTGCACGTCTCACACACACTTACACGCACTTATACACACTTACAGGAACTTACACAGACTTACACGTACTTACACGCACTTATACAATCTTACACGCACTTCCATACACTTACACGCATTCACACGCACTTAGACATACTTACACGTACTTCCATATGCTTACACACACTTACACGCGCTTACACGCTCTCACACACACTTACACAGACTTACACGCACTTACACACACTTACACACACTTACACGTATTCACACGTACTTACACACACTTACACACACTTACACGTACTTACATGCACTTTCATGCACTTACACACACTTAGACACACTTACACACACTTACACGCACTCACACACACTTACACAAACTCACATATACTTACATGTACTTACACGCACTTACACACACTTACACGTACTCACACACACTTCCATGCACTTACACACACTTACACGCACTCACACACACTTACATGCAATTACATGCACTTACACGCACTTAAACACACTTACACATACTCACATGCACTCACACGCACTTACACGTACTCACACACACTTACACGCACTTACACACACTTATACACACTTACACACACTTATACACATTTACACACACTTACACATACTTACACACACTTACACATACCCACATGCACTTACACACTCACAGGCACTTATACGCACTTACACACACTCATAAACACTTCCACACACTTACACACACTTACACGCACTCACACGCACTTACACACACTTACATATACTTTTACGCACTTACATGGACTTACACGGACTTACACACACTAAAACACACTTACATATACTTACACACACTCACACATACTTACACACACTTAGACACACTTACATACACTTACACATACTTAACCGGACTTACACGGACTGACACGCACTTAAACATACTTATACACACTTGTACGCACTCACACGCACTTATACGTACTTACACGCACTTGCACACACTTACACGGACTTACACGCACTTCCACACACTTACACACGCTTACACACACTCACACACACTTACATGCACTTCCACACACTCACACACACGTAAACTCACTTACACGCACTCACACACACTCACACATACTTATACGCACTCACACGTACTTACACTTACTCACACAAACTTACCGGCACTTACACGCACTTACACGAACTTACCGGCACTTACACGCACTTACATGCACTTACATGCACTTATACGTACTCACACACACTTACACGCACGTACATGCACTTACACGCTCTTACACACTTACACGTACTTACACGCACTTACACGCACTTACACAGATGTACACGCACTTACACGCACTTGCACACACTTACACAGACTTACACACACTTTCACACACTTACACACACTTACACATACTCACACACACTTATACGTACTTACACGCACTTACACACACTTACACACACTTACACGCACTTACACGCACTTACAGGCACTCACACGGACTTACACGGACTTATACGCACTTGTACGCACTTACACACACTTACACGCACTCACATGCACTTACATGTACTCACACACACTCACATACACTCACATACATTTACACACACTAACACGCACTTGCACGCACGTACGCATACTTACATGCACTTACACGTACTTACACGCACTTACATGTACTTACACGCATGTTTCTGCACTCACACATACATAAACTTACATGCACTTACACGTACTTACACGCACTTACATACACTTATACACACTTACACGCACTTACACGCACTTACACACACTAACATGCTCTTATCCATAGTTACACGTACTCACACGCACTTACACATTCACACGTACTTCGACGCACTTACACGCACTTACATACACTTACACGCACTTACACACACTTACACACACTCACACGCACTTACACACACTTACACATACTCATACGTACTTACATGCACTTACATGCACTTGTTCCACTTTACACTAACTTACACGCACTTACACGGACTTCCACACACTTGCACGCACCCACACACACTTGCACGGACTTACACGTACTTACACACACTTACACACACTTACACACACTCACACGCACGTATATGCACTTACATGCACTTACACATACTTACACGTACTTACACTCACTCACACGCACTCACACGCACTCACACGCACTTACACGCACTCACACGTACTTATACACACTCACACCCATTGATACGCACTTATACACACTTATAAGCACTTACATGTACTTACACGCACTTACATGCACTTACACGCACTTACACGTACATATACGCACTTACACACACTCACACGCACTCACACACACTTCCATGCACTCACACGTACTAACATGCACTTACACACACTTACACACACATACACACACACTTACACGCACTTACACGTAGTCACACGTGCTTACACGCACTTTCATGCACTTACATACACTTACACGCACTTACACACACTTACATGCACTTGCAAGTACTCACACGCACTTTCACGTACTTACACGCACTTACACGCACTTCCACGTACTCGTACACACTTGCATGCACTCACACAAACTTACACGTACTTACATACACTTGCACACACTTACACAGACTTACACGCACTTACATGCACTTACATATACTTATACGGACTTACACGCACTTACACGCACTTACATACTCTTACACGCACACATACGCACTTACATACACTTACACATACTTACATGCATTTACACGCACTTACACGCACTCACACGCACTCACACGCACTTACATGGACTTACACACACTCACACGCACTTACACATACTTACACGCACTCACATGCACTTACACGTACTTACACGCATTTACACAAACTTACACGCACTTACACGCACTTACACGCACTTACATATACTTGCACACACTTACACGCACTTACATGCACTCACACACACTCATACACACATACACAAACTTACACGCACTTCCATGCACCTACACGTACTCACACGCACTTACACGCACTTACACACACTTATACGCACTTACACGCACTTACACACACTTACCCGCACTTACATACACTTATACGTACTCACACGACCATACACTCTCACACATACTTACACGCACTTACACGCACTTACACATACTTACACGTACTTACACACACTTGCACACACTCACACGCACTTACACACACTTACACGCCCTTACACGTGCTTACACGGACATACACGGACTTACACGCACTTGAATGCCCTTACAGACACTTACACGCACTCATACAAACTTACACGCACTTACACGCACTTACACCCACTTACACGTACTTACACGTACTTACACGTACTCACACGCACTTACACGCACTTTCATACACTCACACACACTTACACAGACTTACACGCACTTGCACAAACTTGCACATACTTACATGCACTCACATGCACTTCTACACACTTACACACACTTACACGTACTTACACGCACTTACACGCACTTGCAGGCACACACATGTACTTACATGCACTCACACACACTTACACACACTCAAACGCATTTGCACACACTTACACGCACTTACACGTACTTACACACACTTACACATACTTACATACACGTGAATGCACTTACACGCACTTACCTACACTTACATACACTTACACGCACTTTCACACACTCAAACACACTTCCACACACTTACACACACTTACACACACTTATAGAAATGTACACACACTCACACACACTTCCATGAACTTTCACGCACTTACACGTACTTACACGCACTTACACGCACTTACACACACTTACACGAACTCATACATACTCACATAAACTCACACATACTTACACGTACCTAAACGCACTTACACGCACTTACACGTACTTACACACACTTACACGTACTCACACACACTTACACGCACTTACATATACTTACACGCACTCACACGTAATTACACACACATAACCGTACTCATACACACTTACACGGACTTACACAGACTTACAACTACCTAAATGCACTTACACACACTTACACGCACTCACACATACTTACACACCCTTACACGCACTTACACGCACTTACATGCACTTACACACACTTTCACACACTTACACGTACACACACGCACTTCCACACACTTACACGGACTTACACGTAATTACATGTACTTTCACACACTTACACACACTTACACGCACGAACACACACTCACACACACTAACATGGACTTACATGTACCTACACGTACTTTCACACACTCACATGCACTCAGCGGCACTCACACATACTTACACGCACTTACACGTACTTACACGCACTTGCACGACTCACACGCACTTACATGCACTCACACACACTAACACACACTCACATGTATTTACACTCATTTACACGCACTTACACGCACTTAGACACACTTACACGCACTTACATACACTTACACACACTTACACGCACTTACACACACTTATACTCATTTACGCGCACTTACACGCACTTACACGCACTTACACCCACTTACACATACTTACATGCACTTACACACACTTACACGCACTTATACGTATTTACACATACTTACACACACTTACACATACTTACACGTACTCACACACACTTACTCAAACTTACACACACTTACATGCACTTTCACGCACTCACACGTACTTACATGCACTGACACACACTTACATGTACTTCCACACACTTACACGTACTTGCACGTACTTACACACACTTATATACACTTACACGCACTTACATGTACTTACACATACCTACACACACTCATACATACTTACACACTCACACGCATACATACATGCACTTATACGCACTTACACACGCTTACACGTACTTGTACACACTTACTCCCACTTAAACGCACTTACATACACTTACACACAGTCATACGTATTTACACGCACTTACACGTACTTACAAGCACTTACACACACTTACACGCACTTATACACACTGACACGTACTCACACGTACTTAAACGCACTTACACGCACTTACGTGTACTTACATGCACTCACACGCACTTACACACACTCACACACACTCACACATACTCACACAAATTTACACGAACTTACAGGCACTTACACGCACTTACACGTACTTATACACACCTACACGTACTTACACGTACTTATAACCACTTACACGTACTCACATACACTTCCACGCACTTACACACACTTACACAAACTTACACGCACTTACACGCACTCACACACACTCACATGCACTTTCACGCACTCATACGTGTTTACATGCACTTACACACACTTATACGCAATTACACGTACTTACACGCACTTACACACACGTACACGTACTTACACGCACTTTCACCTACTCACACGCACTCACATATACTTACACGGAATTACACGGACGTACATGCAGTTACACGCACTTACACGCAGTTACACGCACGTAAACGTACTTACACGGACTTACACATACTCACACGCACTTACACACACTTACATGCACTCATACACTCACACACGCACTTACATGCACTTACTCGCACTTACACAGACTTACACATACTAACACACACTTACACACACTTACACGCATTGACACATAGTTACACGCACTTACACGCACTTACATCCACTTATATGCACTTACACGCACTTACACGCACTCACACGTACTCACATGCACTCACACAGACTTACACGAACTTTCGCCTACTTACATGCACTTACACGCACTAACACGCATTTACACGTACTAATACGCACATACATGTAGTAACACGCACTTACACACACGTACACGCACTTACACGCACTTACACACACTTACACGCACTGTCACGTACTTACACGTACTCACACGTACTTTTACGCACTTACACGCACTCACACGTACTTACACGCACTTACACACACTTCCACGCACTCACACACACTTACACGACTTACACATCCTTACACGTACTTACACACACTCACACACACTTACACGGAATTACACCCACTTACACGCACTTACACGCACTTACACACACTTTCACGTACTCACACGCACTTACACGCAATGACACACACTTCCACGCACTTACACATACTTATACACACTTACACGCACTCATACGCACTAACACGGACTTAAAAACATCTACACGCACTTATACACACTTACACACACTCACACGTACTTACACGTACTTACACGCACTTATACGCACCTACACGTACTTACACGCACTTATACGCACTTACACGCACTCACAAACACTCACACACACTCACACGCACTTACACACTCTTACACACACTTACACGTACTTACACGTACTTACACACACTTTCACATACTCACACACACTTACACGCACTAACATACACTTACACGCACTCACACGTACGTACACACACTTAACCGCACTTACACACACTTACACAGACTTACACGGACTTACACGCACCTAAACACACTTACACACACTTACACGCACTCACACGCACTTACATGTACTTACACCCACATACATGCACTTACATACACTTGCACACACTTACACACACTTACACGCACTCACACGCACTTACATGCACTTACACGGAATTACACGTACTTATACGTACTTTCACACACATACACACTTACACGCACTTACACACACTTACACGCACTAACACGCACTCACACGCACTTACATGGACTTACATGCACTAACACATACTTACACACACTCACCCGCACTCACACGCACTCACACGAGCAAATCCAAGACAATTGGAGCAAGGCCAAGAGAACTGGAGCAAGGCCAGAACAACCGGAGCAAGTTCAAGACAACTTGAACAAGCCCAAGACCATTGGAGCAAGCCCAAGACAACTAGAGCACGGCAAAGACAACTATAGCAAGTCCAAGACAACTAGAGCAAGCCAAAGAGAATTCCAGCAAGCCCAAGACAACTGGAGCAAGGCCAAGACAACTTGATCAAGCCCAAGACAACTGGAGCACGTCCAATACAACTGAAGCAAGCCCAAGACAACTAGAGCAGGCGAACGACAACAGGAGCAAAGCCAAGACAACTGGAGCAAGGCCAAGACAACTGGAGCAAAGCCAAGACAACTGGAGCAAGGCCATGACAGCTGAAGGAAGCCCAAGAGCACTGGAGCAAGGCCAAGACAACTGGAGCAAGCCCAGAACAACTGGGGCAAGCCTTAGACAATTGGAGCAAGCCTATGACAACAGGAGCAAGGCCAAGACAACTGCCCAATCCGAAGACAATTGGAACAAGCCCAAGACAACGGGAACAAGCCCAAGAAAACTAGAGCAAGGCCAAGACAACTGGAGCAAGCCCGAGACACCTGGAGCAAGCCCAAAACAACTGGAGCAAGACAAAGAAAAATGGAGCAAGGCCAAGACAACTGGAGCAAGCCCGAGAAAACTGGAGCAAGCCCAAGACAACTGGAGCAAGTCCAAGACAACTGGAGCAGGCCAAGACAACCGGAGCAAGCCTAACACCACTGGAGCAAGCCCAAGACAACTTGAGCAAATCCAAAACAACTATAGCAAGGCCAAGAAAGCAAGAGCAAGCCCAAAACAACTGGAGCAAGCTCAAGATAACTGGAGCAAGCCAAGACAACTGGAGTAAGCCCAAGACAACTGGTGCAAGCCCAAGAGAACTGGGGCAAGAAAAGGACAACTTGAGCACACCTAAGACAATTGGAGCAAGGCCAAGACAACTGGAGGACGCCCAAGACAACTAAAGCAAGCCCAAGACAACTGGAGCAAGCCCAAGAAAACTGGAGCAAGGCCAAGAGAACTGGAGCAAGCCCAAGACACCTAGAGAAACCCAAAACAACAAGAGCAAGGCCAAGAGAGCTGGAGCAAGGCGAAGACAACTGGAGCAAGCCCAAGACAACTGGAGCAAGCCCAAGGCAACTGGATCAAGTCCTAGACAGCTGGAGCAAGGCTAAGACAGCTGGAGCAGGCCAAAGACAACTTGAGCAAGCCAAGGATAACTAAAGCAAGGCCAAGACAGCTGTAGCAAGCTTAAGACAACGAGAGCAAGCCCGATACAACTGGAGCAAGGCTAAGACAAGTGGAGCAAGCCCAAGACAACTAGAGTGAGCCCGGGACAACTCGAGAAGGCATAAGACAACTGGAGCAAGCCCTAGACAAGTGGATCAAGCCAGAAACAACTGGAGCAAGCCAAAGATAACTACAGCAAGGCCAAGACAACTGGAGCAAGCCCAAGACAACTGAAGCATGCCTGATACAAATGGAGCAAGGCCAAGACAAATGGAGCAAGCCCAAGACAACTGGAGCAAGCCCAAGACATAAGGAGCAAGCCCAAGAAAACTGAAGCAAGACCAAGACAAGTGGACCAAGCTCAAGACAACTGGAGCAAGGCCGAGACAACTGGAGCAAGGCCAAGACAGCTGGAACAAGGCCGAGACAACTGGAGCAAGCCCAAGACATAAGGAGCAAGCCCAAGAAAACTGAAGCAAGACCAAGACAAGTGGACCAAGCTCAAGACAACTGGAGCAAGGCCGAGACAACTGGAGCAAGGCCAAGACAGCTGGAACAAGGCCGAGACAACTGGAGCAAGCCCAAGACATAAGGAGCAAGCCCAAGAAAACTGAAGCAAGACCAAGACAAGTGGACCAAGCTCAAGACAACTGGAGCAAGGCCGAGACAACTGGAGCAAGGCCAAGACAGCTGGAACAAGGCCGAGACAACTGGAGCAAGCCCAAGACATAAGGAGCAAGCCCAAGAAAACTGAAGCAAGACCAAGACAAGTGGACCAAGCTCAAGACAACTGGAGCAAGGCCGAGACAACTGGAGCAAGGCCAAGACAGCTGGAACAAGGCCGAGACAACTGGAGCAAGCCCAAGACATAAGGAGCAAGCCCAAGAAAACTGAAGCAAGACCAAGACAAGTGGACCAAGCTCAAGACAACTGGAGCAAGGCCGAGACAACTGGAGCAAGGCCAAGACAGCTGGAACAAGGCCGAGACAACTGGAGCAAGCCCAAGACATAAGGAGCAAGCCCAAGAAAACTGAAGCAAGACCAAGACAAGTGGACCAAGCTCAAGACAACTGGAGCAAGGCCGAGACAACTGGAGCAAGGCCAAGACAGCTGGAACAAGGCCGAGACAACTGGAGCAAGCCCAAGACATAAGGAGCAAGCCCAAGAAAACTGAAGCAAGACCAAGACAAGTGGACCAAGCTCAAGACAACTGGAGCAAGGCCGAGACAACTGGAGCAAGGCCAAGACAGCTGGAACAAGGCCGAGACAACTGGAGCAAGCCCAAGACATAAGGAGCAAGCCCAAGAAAACTGAAGCAAGACCAAGACAAGTGGACCAAGCTCAAGACAACTGGAGCAAGGCCGAGACAACTGGAGCAAGGCCAAGACAGCTGGAACAAGGCCGAGACAACTGGAGCAAGCCCAAGACATAAGGAGCAAGCCCAAGAAAACTGAAGCAAGACCAAGACAAGTGGACCAAGCTCAAGACAACTGGAGCAAGGCCGAGACAACTGGAGCAAGGCCAAGACAGCTGGAACAAGGCCGAGACAACTGGAGCAAGCCCAAGACATAAGGAGCAAGCCCAAGAAAACTGAAGCAAGACCAAGACAAGTGGACCAAGCTCAAGACAACTGGAGCAAGGCCGAGACAACTGGAGCAAGGCCAAGACAGCTGGAACAAGGCCGAGACAACTGGAGCAAGCCCAAGACATAAGGAGCAAGCCCAAGAAAACTGAAGCAAGACCAAGACAAGTGGACCAAGCTCAAGACAACTGGAGCAAGGCCGAGACAACTGGAGCAAGGCCAAGACAGCTGGAACAAGGCCGAGACAACTGGAGCAAGCCCAAGACATAAGGAGCAAGCCCAAGAAAACTGAAGCAAGACCAAGACAAGTGGACCAAGCTCAAGACAACTGGAGCAAGGCCGAGACAACTGGAGCAAGGCCAAGACAGCTGGAACAAGGCCGAGACAACTGGAGCAAGCCCAAGACATAAGGAGCAAGCCCAAGAAAACTGAAGCAAGACCAAGACAAGTGGACCAAGCTCAAGACAACTGGAGCAAGGCCGAGACAACTGGAGCAAGGCCAAGACAGCTGGAACAAGGCCGAGACAACTGGAGCAAGCCCAAGACATAAGGAGCAAGCCCAAGAAAACTGAAGCAAGACCAAGACAAGTGGACCAAGCTCAAGACAACTGGAGCAAGGCCGAGACAACTGGAGCAAGGCCAAGACAGCTGGAACAAGGCCGAGACAACTGGAGCAAGCCCAAGACATAAGGAGCAAGCCCAAGAAAACTGAAGCAAGACCAAGACAAGTGGACCAAGCTCAAGACAACTGGAGCAAGGCCGAGACAACTGGAGCAAGGCCAAGACAGCTGGAACAAGGCCGAGACAACTGGAGCAAGCCCAAGACATAAGGAGCAAGCCCAAGAAAACTGAAGCAAGACCAAGACAAGTGGACCAAGCTCAAGACAACTGGAGCAAGGCCGAGACAACTGGAGCAAGGCCAAGACAGCTGGAACAAGGCCGAGACAACTGGAGCAAGCCCAAGACATAAGGAGCAAGCCCAAGAAAACTGAAGCAAGACCAAGACAAGTGGACCAAGCTCAAGACAACTGGAGCAAGGCCGAGACAACTGGAGCAAGGCCAAGACAGCTGGAACAAGGCCGAGACAACTGGAGCAAGCCCAAGACATAAGGAGCAAGCCCAAGAAAACTGAAGCAAGACCAAGACAAGTGGACCAAGCTCAAGACAACTGGAGCAAGGCCGAGACAACTGGAGCAAGGCCAAGACAGCTGGAACAAGGCCGAGACAACTGGAGCAAGCCCAAGACATAAGGAGCAAGCCCAAGAAAACTGAAGCAAGACCAAGACAAGTGGACCAAGCTCAAGACAACTGGAGCAAGGCCGAGACAACTGGAGCAAGGCCAAGACAGCTGGAACAAGGCCGAGACAACTGGAGCAAGCCCAAGACATAAGGAGCAAGCCCAAGAAAACTGAAGCAAGACCAAGACAAGTGGACCAAGCTCAAGACAACTGGAGCAAGGCCGAGACAACTGGAGCAAGGCCAAGACAGCTGGAACAAGGCCGAGACAACTGGAGCAAGCCCAAGACATAAGGAGCAAGCCCAAGAAAACTGAAGCAAGACCAAGACAAGTGGACCAAGCTCAAGACAACTGGAGCAAGGCCGAGACAACTGGAGCAAGGCCAAGACAGCTGGAACAAGGCCGAGACAACTGGAGCAAGCCCAAGACATAAGGAGCAAGCCCAAGAAAACTGAAGCAAGACCAAGACAAGTGGACCAAGCTCAAGACAACTGGAGCAAGGCCGAGACAACTGGAGCAAGGCCAAGACAGCTGGAACAAGGCCGAGACAACTGGAGCAAGCCCAAGACATAAGGAGCAAGCCCAAGAAAACTGAAGCAAGACCAAGACAAGTGGACCAAGCTCAAGACAACTGGAGCAAGGCCGAGACAACTGGAGCAAGGCCAAGACAGCTGGAACAAGGCCGAGACAACTGGAGCAAGCCCAAGACATAAGGAGCAAGCCCAAGAAAACTGAAGCAAGACCAAGACAAGTGGACCAAGCTCAAGACAACTGGAGCAAGGCCGAGACAACTGGAGCAAGGCCAAGACAGCTGGAACAAGGCCGAGACAACTGGAGCAAGCCCAAGACATAAGGAGCAAGCCCAAGAAAACTGAAGCAAGACCAAGACAAGTGGACCAAGCTCAAGACAACTGGAGCAAGGCCGAGACAACTGGAGCAAGGCCAAGACAGCTGGAACAAGGCCGAGACAACTGGAGCAAGCCCAAGACATAAGGAGCAAGCCCAAGAAAACTGAAGCAAGACCAAGACAAGTGGACCAAGCTCAAGACAACTGGAGCAAGGCCGAGACAACTGGAGCAAGGCCAAGACAGCTGGAACAAGGCCGAGACAACTGGAGCAAGCCCAAGACATAAGGAGCAAGCCCAAGAAAACTGAAGCAAGACCAAGACAAGTGGACCAAGCTCAAGACAACTGGAGCAAGGCCGAGACAACTGGAGCAAGGCCAAGACAGCTGGAACAAGGCCGAGACAACTGGAGCAAGCCCAAGACATAAGGAGCAAGCCCAAGAAAACTGAAGCAAGACCAAGACAAGTGGACCAAGCTCAAGACAACTGGAGCAAGGCCGAGACAACTGGAGCAAGGCCAAGACAGCTGGAACAAGGCCGAGACAACTGGAGCAAGCCCAAGACAACTGGAGCAAGCCCAAGACAATTGGAGCAAGCCTAAGAGAACTAAAGCAAGGCCAAGACAACTGGAGCAAGGCGAAAACAACTGGAGCAAGCTCAAGACACCTGGAGCAATCCCAAAAAAACTAGAGCAAGGCCAAGACAACTGGAGCAAGGCCAAGACAACTAGAGCAAGCCCAAGACAACTAGAGTAAGCCCAAGAATTCTGGAGCAATTCCAAGACAACAGGAGCAAGGCCAAGACAACTGGAACAAGCCCAAGACATCTGGAGCAAGCACAAGACAATGGCAGCAAACCAAGACAAATGGAGCAAGGCCAAGAAAACTGAAGCAAGCCCAAGACAACTGGAGCAAGGCCAAGACAACTGGAGCAAGCCCAAGCCAACTGGAGCAAGCCCAAGACAACTGGAGCAGGCCAAAGACAATTGGAGCAAGGCCAAGACAACTGGAGCAAGCCCAAGACAATTGGAGCAGGTCCAAGACAACTAGAACACGGCCAAAACAAATGGAGCAAGGCCAAGACAACTGGAGCAAGGCCAAGATAACTGGAGCATTGCCAAGACAGCTGGAACAAGCCCAAGACAACGGGGGAAAGGCCAAGACACCTGGAGCAAGCCCAAGACAACTGGAGCAAGCCCAAGACAACTGGGACAAGCCTAAGACAACTGGAGCAAGCCCAAGACAACTGGAGCACGGCCAAGATAACTGGAGGAAGCCCAAGACAACTGGGGCAAGCCCAAGACAACTGGAGCAAGCCCAAGACAACTTGTGCAAAGCCAAGACAACTGGAGCAAGGCCAAGAAAACTGGAGCAAGCCGAGGACAACTGGAGCAAGCTGAAGACAGTTGGATCAGGCCAAGACAACTGGAGTAAGCTCAAGACAACTGGAGCAAGCCCAGGACAAATGGGGCCCGACCAAGACAACTTAAGCAAGCCTAAGACAATTGGAGCAAGGTCAAGACAACTTGAGCAAGCCCAAGACAAGTGGAGCAACCCCAAGACAACTGGAGCAAGCCCAAGAATACTGGAGCAAGGCCAAGAGAACTGGAGCAAGCGCAAGACACCTGGAGAAACCCAAAACAACTGGAGCAAGGCCAAGACAGATGGAACAAGGCCAAGACAACTGGAGCAAGCCAAAGACAACTGGAACAAGCCCAAGACAACTGGAGCAAGTCCTAGACAGCTGGAGCAAGGCTAAGACAGTTGGAGCAAGCCAAAGACAACTGGAGCAAGCCAAAGATAAATGGAGCAAGGCCAAGACAACTGGAGCAAGGCCAAGACAACTGGAGCAAGCCCAAGACAACTGGAGCAAGCCTGATACAACTGGAGCAAGGCCAAGACAAGTGGAGCAAGTCCAAGGTAGCTGGAGCAAGCCCGAGACAACTGGAGCAGGCATGAAACAACTGGAGCAAGCCCAAGACAAGTGCACCAAGCCAAAGACAACTGGAGCAAGCCAAAGATAACTGGAGCAAGGCCAAGAAAACTGGAGCAAGCCCAAGACAACTAGAGCAAGCCTGATGCAACTGGAGCAAGGCCAAGACAATTAGAGCAAGCCCAAGACAACTGGAGTAAGCCCAAGACACAAGGAGCAACCCCAAGAAAACTGGAGCAAGATCAAGACAAGTTTTTTGGATATAGTATTCTGTGTAGCAATGGGCAAAAGGATAGAACCGGCCGAGGGCCAAGTGAGGCATGCCTCCCCTGGCCCTCAGCCGCACTTACTCTAATCCTATCCTCTACCCCTGACCCACCCTATGACTGGCTCCGGCGTTAGACAGAGGAGCTCATCCCTCTACCACCCTTTACCAGCCATGGGTTTTTTTATGACTTTAGTCGTGCTAGAGACTTCGGTACAGGCAGGATATATTCTTCATATCATTGCACTATTGAGGCCAGTGACTCCGAGAAAGACTGGATGGAGCGAGAGAGTCCAGCCAGTCAACGTGGCACAGCGCGAGTGGAATCTCCGGCAGGATCATCACGGTCCCAGTGTCCGCATGCAGTAAACAAGTGCCAGCTGGACATCCGACAAGGTCAAGCCTGACCGGCTACCGACGGCATTGAATAGCAGATTTCCTGCCGTCTGGGAAGACCGCTACCGACGTGCTGACCGAGTCAACGCGCGGATGACCGAAGCACTATTTAGTGCAGACTTCCTCCAGCATCGTACATGAGTCATGGCCTTGGTGATTGGAGATCCAAAGGGTCCAGTCTGTTGTCGTTGTCGTGGTGTTGACTGATGCTGGTGCTGATGCTGTTGATGCTGTCCTCGAATGGCAGGGGAACTCATAGAGGCTAGGCGTCTTTGACCATACCCACTTCCTCCAGGTCTGTTGTGGTTTCCTTGATGAAGCTGACAGCTGGGCCCCTTTCGTTGAAATCTGGAATTGTGGGAACTTCGGCCACATCAACAGGTTTTGCCCCAACAGAGCGAATTTCAAACCAGGACAACAACAGGCACTGATGGTTCAGGATGCAGCAAGTGACACTTCCGCATCATCACCACCATGACCTCCACCAGGCGGACGAATCCTTTCTTCTAATGAACTGGATCAGCCTGATCCAGGAGCTCTTCCTCAAACAACAGATTCCTCTAAAACAAATAGAGCTATCATGGAAGAAAACAAATTTTTGCACAATTGAGAGTGTTTTTCTCCTGGTAGCGGGTGTCCTTGCCTGGTTCATTGACTTCGGATGTACCAGGTATATGACAAGAAACAGATCATGGTTCACTCAATTTACCCCTATGCATCCACCGAAAGCAGTTCGACTCGGTGATGAAAGAACCATTCCAGCTCTGGGTGTTGGAACAGTCAGGGTCACCATCATGCTTCAAGGCAAGCCGGTCAGCAGACTACTTCATGATGTGCTCTTTGTACCAGATCTGGCTGCAAACCTCATCTCTGTATCCAAGCTCAATGACAAGAAATTCAAGGTGGTCTTTGACCTTGATAAAAGTTGCAAAGTTTTATCAGCTGATGGAGGACTTGCATCAGAAGCCAAGCGTTGCGGCAATCTGACCATTCTGTACACTGTTGACAATGAACCCGACATGACACAACCTGAGTTGGCCTTTGCTGCTGCTGCTCTTGATTCCTCTGGAACTGGCACTTCAGATCAGCCCTCCAACACTACCCAACTTTGGCACAGACGTCTTGGGCATATTGGCTACTCAACATTATCCATGATGTCCAAACGACAACTGGCTCATTCACTACCAACTGGGCTCACACCTCCAGATTCTAAAGACATTTGTGAANTTCAATGCTTCACGATGCCAAACTTCCCTCTTCTTTTTGGGCAGAGGCTATCAACACAGCCACCTACATCCACAACCGTATCCCTTGTTGACAGCTTCCTGGTCATATTTCTCCCTTTCAAGCTTGGTCAGGACATCGACCTGATGTCAGCTACTTGCGTGTTTTTGGATGCGTGGGCTATGCCTGGATTTCTCCCTCACTCCGTTGCAAGCTGGACTGCCACTACAGACAGGGCATTCTCCTTGGATATGAAGCTGAAGGCCAGGCATATCGACTGTACGACCTGGAAACCAAGCAGGTGTTCCGCAGCCGCAGCGTGAAGTTTGACGAGCGTCCCTCTGCTGGCTCCACTCCACCACCAAGTCTGCAGCCTACTACCATTATTCCTCTGGATGACACTACTCCAGACGTCTTCCAGAAAGTTCAGGTGGACTTTGAGCCTGACAAACATGAAGGGTTCCTACCGCCAGTGGTGCCTCACATTAAAGCACAACGACCTGCCAACGCTGCTGGCAGACGTGTTCGCCACATCAATCCTAATGTCCCTGATGGGTGGGATCCTGCACAGCCTCCTCGACGCTCTGCTCGAGTTGCTGGGCTATCCCTTGTCACAGAGATTGCTGCACTTGCAGGTGATGTTCTTGACTCTGCTCTGGTCACTCAAATCGTTGATCCCACCAGCTACAAGGATGCTCTCTCCAGACCTGAAGCCGACCAGTGGCATGCTGCCGCTTTTGAAGAGTACAAGAAACTTCTCAAATAGCACACGTGGGATCTTGTACCTCTCCCACCTGGTGCACTAGTGGTTTCGTGCAAGTGGATTTTCAAGACAAAGCTGGATGCTGCTGGTGAACCATACCGCTACAAAGCACGGCTCGTTGCCTGAGGTTTTAGCCAAGTTCATGGGGTGAACTACAGTGATGCTTTTGCCCCGGTGGCCAAGACAGTGGAACAAAAAAATCGACGAGTTCTTCGTGCACCACAGCCTGCACCAACTGCACTCAGACCACTCTCTATACTTCTCTGGTCATGTTGGTGTCATCCTGTATGTTGATGATTTAATCCTGTTTGGCGGCTCCATGTCCGCCATTGATCAGCTCAAGGCTCAGCTCAAGACCGCGTTTGAGATGTNCAGAAGCCAAGCGTTGCGGCAATCTGACCATTCTGTACACTGTTGACAATGAACCCGACATGACACAACCTGAGTTGGCCTTTGCTGCTGCTGCTCTTGATTCCTCTGGAACTGGCACTTCAGATCAGCCCTCCAACACTACCCAACTTTGGCACAGACGTCTTGGGCATATTGGCTACTCAACATTATCCATGATGTCCAAACGACAACTGGCTCATTCACTACCAACTGGGTTCACACCTCCAGATTCTAAAGACATTTGTGAAGGGTGCCTTGCAGAGAAACAGACTCAAGACTCATTCCCAAGTCACCCACTAGGCAGATCTACCGAACCACTGGGCATTATTCATATGGATCTGTGCTACATTGCTACTGCATCCATTTCAAGCAAGAATTATTTCCTAGTTCTCATCGACAACAAAACCCACTACATCTGGGTCCGATTTCTCCAGCACAAATCCGATACCGCTGACGTCATCATGACTTGGACCAGAATAGTGGAAAATGAGACCAACGCCAAAGTCAAACGCTTCAGATCCGACAATGGCGGTGAATGTTTGAACGCTACTCTTCAAACCTTATGTGCAAACAAAGGCATTCTCCAGGAGACTACAATTCCCCTCGCGCCTCAGCAAAACGGCAGAGCAGAGTGCATGAACAGGACACTCCTGGACAAGGC
>SZWC01005461.1:84967-98298 GCA_023375785.1 Penium margaritaceum | reverse complement strand
CCCCTAGTGCGACGGATAGTGTATATGGGCCAGTGTGTTCGATTTGCCTGGAGAAGTGCACTTATCATACACTGAGTGCACGATTCTGAGCATCCCACATTTTCGCTGGTTTGCTATGTAAACAGCACAACAAGACTACTGGTTTGAACGGAAACGCATAACAATATTCTCGAGTAAGTACAGAAAGGTCCAATTTGTCGTTTCTGGCAATGAATGAGGGGCGACCGACGGAATCCACCAGGATCCGCGATTTTGCGCCAGCCCCCGGCGGGCACTGGTGTGACAGGGGGCCGGAGGTCACGACAAAGGGGAGGCAGCGGTCGAGTCAACTGAAACAAAACGACAGAAACGACACAAGGGCGCACGACCTGCCCTTGGTTTCATCACAGTTAGGTGCATAAGAGTCCATTTATCTGCAGATCGTCCTCCTGGACCACGACTAACAGAAGTCCGGATCATTGACCAAACAGGGCTCCTTTATTCTCTTTGATTTTTCAAAAATCATGCGACAACATTCGATTCATTATTTGATCGGACTACTTTCGAACTGTGTCATAATTCTTATTCAATTGAGAGAAATATTATTGCTGTTGTTCGAAAAGACGGTCAAAGTACAAACATTTTATCTCGGTGGTCGCGCATGTGTCTCGCGCGACCAGTGGACAGATATGGAAACCCCAATTCGTCAAACAGAACTCAATTCTTAATTTCGGATGGCTGCGTTCGTCACAACGACTGTTCTGCCTCTTCTGCTTCCTCTACCGATGCTTCATGGCGACATGGGACCAACTGCTTTCATTCTCAACAGGCGGATAGTACCTTTCGGAGGGCTGCGTTTATCAGTACGACTGTCCGGATGTTTTCTGATGTAGAATATATCTATCTCTACAAATATCAGAAAAATCTTGTTGTTCAGGAGACTAGTACCCGTCTATTCTAACTCACAACGTTCGTATATCATGCAAGAACAAATAAAATGACTCCTATGGTATTCAACAAAGAGTTTCACTATGATTTCACCGGGCAAACGAAGTTTACTGAACACGTCCGCATCAGGTGCGGAATTGCAGTCCACTGTTTTTGCGCTGCAATGTGCGTCAATACTCGTCGTTGTGGTTCGCGACCTATGTTATAGTGTTTGATAAGCAAACGGAACTGTTTGTGATATCTTTGTGAAACCAAGTCTGCAATGGCTTCAAAAGGCGGCCGTGCACTTAGTGCATGATAAGTGCACTTCTGCACTTGTTTCGAGTGCACTCATCACGTGCACTTCCCCCGTACACTGGAGGGCTTCTCTATACAATATGGCGAGGACCCAAGTGGCGAATAGCGCGGCATACTTCTGGCTCGATAAATTGTAAATGGTCGTCGTTAGGATGCCGGCCGTCAAGTTTGCAAGTTGCTGCAAGCGGACGGAGCAGACGGCGGAAGCAAGAAATGGAACACGTTGTTCTGTATATGACGTTTAAAACAGAAGTAACATGGATTAGCCGTCTGTACATATATACGTCCGAATAAAATATCCAAAAGCGACATTCTAAGTAATCCGTAGAAAAAAAATTACAATGAACCATGTTTGGATTTAAAGTCATAAGATATACTTGTGTGATCTAAGAAGAGACATGACATTTGGAGTGGCCCTGAAAATGCATAGAAACATAAAATATGAGATGTAAAAACAATTTGACTTTAAAACTTTCACCTATTCTTAAACACAACCTAGGGATGATAAGGGACTCTTTTGGACAGATTTGAGAACAATCATTCTAGACTAAGACACATGAGACGAATTAGCGCACTGAGTGCGCTCTTAGTGTACTTCTATATGGTGACCGAGCGCACTTACCACATACACTAGCCCCACGCACTCAGGTACCTCCTAAGGAGGTAAAGGTTTGGCCATGTAAAACAGAACTCAGATTCTGCTGAGACACATGAGACAAATTCACACACTGAGTGCACTTGTAGTGTACTTTTGTAAGGGGACACAGCGCACTTCCCACATACACTATCCCCACGCACTGAAATCTTTCCTAGGAAGAGAAATTTATCGGCATGTAAGACAAAAGGCAAGGTATGCTAGGACATATGAGACAAATATGCGCAATAAGTGGGCTCCTAGTGTACCTTTGCATGGTGACTAAGCACACTACCCACGTCCACTAACCACACGCACTGAAGACCCTTTCAAAGAAGAGAAATGACAGTCATGTAAGACAAAAGTACACTCTTGTCATGCACAATGAAAGAAGTGTAGGGACTAGTGCAAAGAACACCCCTTGATGAGGGCACACTCAATACACACACTAAAAATGAGTGTATAAAATGGCCTCGATTAATCATCCTGCTCTGGAGCAAGTCCAAAACAAGTGGAGCAAGGCCAAGACAGCTCGAGCATGCCCAAGATAACTGCAGCAAGCCCAAGACAATTGGATCAAGTACAAGACAGCTGGAGCAAGGCTACGACAACTGAAGTAAGCCAAAGACAACTGGAGCAAGCCAAAGATAACTGGAGCAAGGCCAAGAGAACTGGAGCAAGCCCAAGACAACTGGAGCAAGCCTGAAACAACTAGAGCAAGGCCAAGACACCTGGAGCAAGCCCAAGACAGCTGGAGCAAGCCAAAGACAACTGGAGCAAGCCCAAGACAACTGGAGCAACCCCAAGACAAGTGGACCAAGCCCAAGACAACTGGAGCAAGGCCAAGACAACTGGAGCAAGGCCAAGACGACTGGAGCAAGCCCAAGACAACTCAAGCAAGCCCAAGACATCTGAACCAAGTCCAAGACAACAAGAGCAAGACCAAGACAACTCAAGAAAGTCCAAGACAACTCGAGCAGGCCCAAGACAACAAAAGCAAGGCCAATACAACTGGAGCAAGCCCAAGACAACTGGAGCAAGCCCAAGACAATTGGAGCACGCCCAAGACAACTAGAGCAAGCCCAAGACAACTGGAGCAAGCCCAAGACATCTGGAGCAGTCCGAAGACAACTGGAGCAAGGCCAAGACAACTGGAGCAAGCCCAAGACATCTGGAGCAGTCCGAAGACAACTGGAGCAAGGCCAAGACAACTGGAGCAAGCCCAAGACATCTGGAGCAGTCCGAAGACAACTGGAGCAAGGCCAAGACAACTGGAGCAAGCCCAAGACATCTGGAGCAGTCCGAAGACAACTGGAGCAAGGCCAAGACAACTGGAGCAAGCCCAAGACATCTGGAGCAGTCCGAAGACAACTGGAGCAAGGCCAAGACAACTGGAGCAAGGCCATACCAACTCGAGAAAAGGCCAAGACAACTGGAGCAAGCCCAAGACAGCATGAGCAAGCCCAAGACAACTGGAGCAAGGCCAAGACAACTCGAGCAAGCCCAAGACAACTAGAGCAAACCCAAGACAACTAGGGCAAGCCCAAGACAACTAGAGCAAGCCTAAGAAAACTGGCACAAGGCCAAGACAACTGGAGCAAGCCCAAGACAATTGGAGCAAGCCCAAGACAACTGGAGCAAGTCTAAGAAAACTGGAGCAAGGCCAAGAAAACTAGAGCAAGCCCAAGACACCTGGAGCAAGTCCAAAAAAAGTGGGGCAAGGCCAAGACAACTGGAGAAAGGCCAAGATAACTGGAGCAAGCCCAAGACAACTGGAGCAGGCCGAAGACAACTGGAGCAAGTACAAGACAGCTGGAGCAAGGCTAAGACAATTAGAGCAAACCAAAGAAAACGAGAGCAAGACAAAATGAACTCGAGCAAGGCAAAGACAACTGGAGCAAGCCCAAGACAACTGGAGGAAGCCTGATACAACTGGAGAAAGGCCAGGACAACTGGAGCAAGCCCAAGACAAATGGAGCAAGCCCAAGAGAACTCGAGCAAGCCCAAGACAACTGGAGCAAGCCCAAGACAAGTGGACCAAGCCCAAGACAACTAGAGCAAGGCCAAGACAACTGGAGCAAGGCCAAGACAACTGGAGCAAGCCCAAGACAACTAAAGCAAGCCCAAGAAAACTGGAGCATGGCCAAGACAACTGGCGCAATCCCAAGACAACTCGACCAAGCCGAAGACAACTGGAGCAAGCCCAAGACAACTGGAGCAAGGCCAAGACAACTGGAGCAATACCAAGACAACTGGAGCAAGACCAAGAGAACAGGAGCAAGTCCGAGACAGCTCGAGCAAGGCTAAGACATCTGGAGCAAGCCAAAGACAACTGGATCAAGCCAAAGATAGCTGGAGCAAGGCCAAGACAACTGGAGCAAGCCCAAGCCAACTGGAGCAAGCCTGATACAACTAAAGCAAGGCCAAGACAACGGGAGCAAGCCAAAGACAACTGAAGCAAGTGCAAGACAACTTGAGCAAGCCCAAGAAAACTGGAGCAAGGCCAAGACAACTGGAGCAAGCCCAAGACAACTGGAGCAAGCCCAAGACAACTGGGGCAAGCCCAAGACAACTGGAGCAAGCCTAAGACAACTAGAGCAAGGCCAAGAAAACATGAGCAAGCCCATGACAATTGGAGCAAGCCCAAGACAGCTGGAGCAAGCCCAAGAAAACTGGAGCAAGGCCAAGACAACTCGAGCAAGCCCAAGACACCTGGAGCAAGCCCGAAACAACGGGAGCAAGGCCAAGACAACTAGAGCAAGGCCAAGACAACTGGAGCAAGACCAAGACACCTGGAGCAAGCCGAATACAAGTGGAGCAAGGCCAGGACAACTGGAGGAAGGCCAAAACAATTGGAGCAAGCCCAAGACAACTGGAGCAAGCTGAAGACAACTGAAGCAAGTACAAGACAGCTGGAGCAAGGCTAAGACAACTGGAGCAAGCCAAAGAAAACTGGAGCAAGCCAAAGAGAGCTGGAGCAAGGCTAAGACAACAGGAGCAAGCCCAAGAATCCTGGAGCAAGACTAATACAACTAGAGCAAGGCCAAGACAACTGGAACAAGCCCAAGAGAAATGGAGCAAGCCCAAGAAAACTGGAGGAAGCCCAAGACAACTGGAGCAAGCCCAAGACAAGTGGACCAAGCCCAATACAACTGGAGAAAGGCCGAGACAACTGGAGCAACGCCAAGACAACTGGAGCAAGCCCAAGACAACTGAAACATGCCGAAGATAACAGGAGCAAGCCCAAGACAACTAAGGCAAGCCCAAGACAACTGGAGCAAGCCTAAGACAACTGGAGCAAGGCCAATACAACTGGAGCAATGCTAAGAAACCTGGAGCAAGCCCAAGAAAACTGGAGCAAGCCCAAGAAAACTGGAGAATGGCCAAGACAAATGGAGCAAGCCCAAGACAGCTGGAGCAAGCCCAAGACAACTGGACCAAGCCGAAGACAACTAGAGCAAGGCCAAGACAATGGGAGCAAGCCCAAGACAAGTGGACCAAGCCCAAGACAACAGGAGCAAGACCAAGACAACTGGAGCAAGGCCAAGACGACTGGAGCAAGCCCAAGACGACTGAAGCAAGCCCAAGACAACTGAAACAAGGCCAAGACAACTGGAGCAAGCAAAAGATAACTGGAGCAAGGCCAAGACAACTGGAGCAAGCCCAAGACAACTGGGGCAAGCCTGATCCAACAGGAGCAAGGCCAAGACAACTGGAACAAGCCCAAGACAACTAGAGCAAGCCTAAGACAATTGGAGCAAGCCCAAGACAACTGGAGCAAGGCCAAGAAGACTGGAGCAAGGCCAGGACGACTAGAGAAAGTCCAAGACAACTGAAGCAAGCCCAAGACAACTGGACCAAGTCCAAGACAGCTAGAGCAAGGCCAAGACAACTAGAGAAAGTCCAAGACAACTGGAGCAAGCCCAAGACAATTAGAGCGAGGCAAATACAACAGGAGCAAGCCCAACAAAACTAGAGCAAGCCCAAGCCATTTGGAGCAAGCCCAAGACAACTAGAGCAAGCCCAAGACAACTCGAGCAAGGCCAAGACAACTGGAGCAAGGCCAAGACAACTGGAGAAAGGTCAAGAAAGCTGGAGCAAAGCCAAGAAAGCTGGAGCAAGCCCAAAACAACTGGAGCAAGGCCAAGAAAACTGGAGCAAGCTCAAGACAACTGGAGCATGCCCAAGAAACCTGGGGCAAGCCGAAGACAATTCGAGCAAGCCTAAGACAACTGAAGCAAGGCAAAGAATATGGACCAAGCCCAGGACAACTGGAGCAAGCCCAAGACAACTGGATCAAGCCCAAGAAAACTGGAGCAAGGCCAAGACAACTGGAGCAAGCCCAAAACACCTGGATCAAGCCCAAAACAACTGGATCAAGGCGAAGACAACTGGAGCAAGGCCAAGAAAACTAGAGCAAGCCCAAGACAACTAGAGCACGCCCAAGACAACTGGAGCAAGTCCAAAACAAATGGGGCAAGGCCAAGACAACTGGAGCAAGCCAAAGACAAGTGGAGCAAGCCCAAGACAACGGGATCAAGACCAAGACAACAGGAGCAAGGCCAGGAAAACTGGAGCAAGTCCAAGAAAACTGGAGCAAGCCCAAAACAACTGGAGCACGCCAAAGACAACTGGAGCAAGGCCATGACAACCGGAGCAAGGCCAAGACAAATGGATCAAGCCCAAGACAACCAGAGCAGGCCCAAGACAACTGGAGTAAGGCCAGGACAACTGGAGCAAGGCCAAAACAACTGGAGCAAGGCCAAGACACCTGTAGCAAGGCCAAGACAGCTGGAGCAAGCCCAAGACAATGGGAGGAGGGCCAAGACAACTCGAGCAAGCCCAAGAAATCTAGAGCAAGCCCAAGACAACTGGGGCAAGCCCAATACAACTGGACCAAGCCCAAGACAACTGGAGCAAGGCCAAGAAAACAAGAGCCGGCCCAAGAGAACTGGAGCAAGCCGAAGACAACTAGAGCAAACCCAAGAAAACTGGAGCAAGGCCAAGAGAACTGGAGAAAGCCCAAGACACCTGGAGCAAGCCGAAAACAACTGTAGCAAGGCCAAGACAACTGGAGGAAGGCCCTTTCAACTGAAGCATGCCCAAGACAACTGGAGCAAGCCGAAAACAATCGGAGCAAGTACATGACAGCTGGAGCAAGGCTAAGACAACAAGAGCAAGCCAAAGAAGACTAGAACAAGCCAAAGAGAACTCGAGCAAGGCCAGGACAACTGGAGCAAGCTTAAGACGAATTGAGCAAGATTGATACAACTGGAGCAAGGCCTCGACAACTGGAGCAAGCCCAAGACAGATGGAGCAAGCCCAAGACATCTCGAGCAAGCCCAAGACAACTGGAGCAAGCCCAAAACAACTGGAGCAAGCAGAAGACAACTGGAGCAAGTACAAGACAGCTAGAGCAAGGCTAAGACAACTGGAGTAAGCCAAAGAAACCTCGAGCATGCCAAAGTGAACTGGAGCAAGGCCGAGACAACCGGAACAAGCCCACGTCAACTGGAGCAAGCCTTATACAACTGAAGCAAGGCAAAGACAACTCGAGCAAGCCCAAGACAAATTGAGCAGGCCCAAGACAACTCAAGCAAGCCCAAAACAACTGGAGCAAGCCCAAGACAAGTGGACCAAGCCCAAGACAGCTGGAGCAAGGCCAACACAACTGGATCAAGGCCAAGTCAACTGGAGCAAGCCGAAGACATCAGAAGCAAGCCCAAGAGAACTGGAGCAAGCCCAAGACAAATAAGGCAAGCCCAAGACAACTGGAGCAAGCCTAAGACAACTGGAGCAAGGCCAAGACAACTGGAGCAATGTTAAGAAAACTGGAGCATGGCCAAGATAACTGGAGGAAGCCCAAGACATTTGGAGCAAGTCCAAGACAACTCGAGAAAGCCCGAGACAACTGGAGCAAGGCCAAGATATCTTGTGCAAGCCCAAGACAACTGAAGTAATCCCAAGACAGCTCGAGCCAGTCCGTGACATTTGGAGCAAGGCTAAAACATCTGGAGCACACCAAAGACAACTGGAGCAAGCCAACGATAACTGGAGCAAGCCCAAGACAACTGGAGCAAGCCCAAGTTAACTGGAGCAAGCTTGATACAACTGGAGCAAGGCCAAGACAGCTGGAACAAGCCCAAGACAACTAGAGCAAGACCAAGACAACTGGAGCAAGCCCAAGACAACTAGAGCAAGCCAAAGACAACAGGAGCGAGACCAAGACAACTGGAGCAAGCCCAAGACAACTGGGGAAAGCCCAAGACAACTGGAGCGAACATAAGACAACTGGACCAAGGCCAAGCAAACTGGAGAAAGCCCAGGACAACGAGAGCATGCCAAAGACAACAGAAGCAAGCCAAAGACAACAGGAGCAAGGCCAAGAGAACTGGAGCAAGCCTGAGACACCTGGAGCAAGCCCAAAACAACTGGAGCAAGGCCAAGACAACTGGAGCAAGGCCAAGAGAACTGGAGAAAGCCCAAGACACCTGGAGCAAGCCCAAAACAACTGGAGCAAAGTCCAAGACAACTCGAGGAAGGCTAATTCAACTGGAGAAAGCCCAAGACAACTGGAGCAAGCCGAAGACAAATGGAGCAAGTACAAGAGAGCTGGAGCAAGGGTAAGACAACTGGAGCAAGCCAATGAAAACTGGAGCAAGCCAAAGAGAAATGGAGCAAGACCAGAACAACTATACCAAGCCCAAGGCAACTGGAGCAAGCCTCATACAATTGGAGCAAGGCAAAGACGACTGGTGCAAGCCCGAGACAAATGGAGCAAGCCCAAGATACCTCGACCAAGCCCAAGATAACTGGAGCAAGCCCAAGACAAGTAGAGCAAGCCCAAAACAACTGGAGCAAGGCCAAGACAATTGAAGCAAGGCTAAGACAACTGGAGCAAGCCAAAGACAACTCAGCAAGCCAAAGAGAACTGGAGAAAGCCCGAGACAACTGGGGCAAGCCCATGACAACTGAAGCAAGCATAAGACAATTGGAGCAAAGCCAAGAAAACTGGAGCAATGCCAAGAAACCTGGAGCAAGCCCAAGACAACTAGAGCAAGCCCAAGAAAACTAGAGCATGGCCAAGACAACTGGAGCAAGCCCAAGACAACATGAGCAAGTCCAAGATTACTGGAACAAGCCCAAGACAACTGGAGCAAGGCCAAGACAGCTGGAGCAAGCCCAAGACAGCTTGAGCAGGCCCAAGACAACTGGAGCTAGTCCGAGACAGCTGGAGCAAGGCCAAGACATCTGGATCAAGCCCAAGACAACTGGAGCAAACCTGATACAACTAAAGCAAGGCCAAGACAACTGGAGCAAGCCCAAGGCAACTAGAGCAAGCCCAAGACAACTGGAGCAAGTCCAAGACAGCTGGAGCAAGGCCAAGACATCTGGATCAAGCCCAAGACAACTGGAGCAAACCTGATACAACTAAAGCAAGGCCAAGACAACTGGAGCAAGCCCAAGGCAACTAGAGCAAGCCCAAAACAACTGGAGCAGGCCCAAGACAACTGGAGCAAGGCCACGACAACTGGAGCAAGCCGAAGACAACTGGAGCAAGCCCAAGACAACTTGGGCAAGCCCAAGATAAATGGAGCAAGCCTAAGACAACTGAAGCAAAGCCAAAAAAACTGCAGCAAGCCCAGGATCATTGGAGCAAGCCCAAGGCAACTGGAGCAAGCCCAGGAAACCTGGAGCAAGGGCAAGACAACTGGAGCAAGCCGAAGATACCTGGAGCAAGCTTTAAACAACTGGAGCAAGGCCAAGACAACGGGAGCAAGGCCGAGACAACTAGAGCAAGCCCAAGATACCTAGAGCAAGCCCAAAACAACTGGAGCAAGGCCAAGACAACTGGAGGAAGCCTAAGACAACTGGAGCAAGTACAAGACAGCTGGAGCAAGGCTAAGACAACTGGAGCAAGCCAAAGAAAACTTGAGCAAGCCAAAGATAATTGGAGCAAGGCCAAGACAACTGGAGCAAGCTCAAGACAATTGGAGAAAGCCTCATACAACTGGAGCAAGGGAAAAACAACTGGAGCAAGCCCAAGACAAATTGCAACCGAAGATAACTCGAGCAAGCCCAAGATAACTTGAGCAAGCCCAAGACAACTGGACCAAGTCCAAGACAGCAGGAGCAAGGCCAAGACAACTGGAGCAAGGCCAAGACACCTGGAGCAAGCCCAAGACAACTGAGGCAAAGCCCAAGAGAACTGAAGCAAGCCCAATACAACTGGGGCAAGCCCAAGACAACTGAAGCAAGCCTAAGACAACTGGAGCAAGGCCAAGACAACTCGAGCAATGCCAAAAAACCTGGAGAGATCCCAAGACAACTAGAGCAAGCCCAAGACAACTGGATCAAGCCAAAGACAACTGGAGCAAGGTCAAAACAACCGGAGTAAGCCCAAGACAACTGGAGCAAGCTTGATACAACTAGAGCAAGCCCAAAACAGCTGGAGCAAGCCCAAGACAACTGGAGCAGGCCCAAGACAACTGGAGGAAGCCCAAGACAACTGAAGTAAGCCAAAGAGAACAGGAGCAAGCCCAAGACAACTGGGGAAAGCCCGAGACAACTGGAGCAAGCCTAAGACAACTGGAGCAAAGCCAGGAAAACTAGAGCAATGCCAAGAAACCTGGAGCAAGCCCAAGACAACCTAAGCAAGCCCAAGAAAACTAGAGCATGGCCAAGACAACTGGAGCAAGCCCAAGACAACTGAAGCAAGCCTAAGACAACTGGAGCAAAGCCAGGAAAACTAGAGCAATGCCAAGAAACCTGGAGCAAGCCCAAGACAACCTAAGCAAGCCCAAGAAAACTAGAGCATGGCCAAGACAACTGGAGCAAGCCCAAGACAATTGAAGCAAGTCCAAGACAATTGGAGTAAGCTCAAGACAACTAGAGCGAGGCCAAGAAAGCAGGAGCAAGCCCAAGACAACTGGAGCAAGCCCAAGACAACTGGAGCTTGTCCAAGACAGCAGTAGCAAGGCCAAGACATCTGGAGAAAGCCAAAGACAACTGGAGCAAGCCAAAGATAACTAGAGCAAGGCCAAGACACCTGGAGCAAGCCCAAGACAACTGGAACAAGCCTGATACAACTAAAGCAAGGCTTAGACATCTGAAGCAAGCCCAAGTCAACAAGAGCAAGCCCAAGACAACTGGAGCAAGGCCCCGACAACTAGAGCAAGCCCAAGACAACTTAAGCAAGCCCAACAAAACTTGGGCGAGCCCAAGACAACTAGAGCAAGCCTAAGACCTGTGGAGCAAGGTGAAGACAATTGGAGGAAGCCCAGGAAAACTAGAGCAAACGCAAGGCAGCAGGAGCAAGCCGAGGAAACCTAGAGCAAGGCCAAGACAACTGTAGCAAGCCCAAGATACCTGGAGCAAGTCCAAAACAACTGGAGCAAGGCCAAGACAACTGGAGCAAGGCCAAGAAAACTGGAGCAAGCCCGAGATACCTAGAACAAGCCCAAAACAACTGGAGCAAGGCCAAGACAACTGGAGGAAGCTGAAGACAACTGGAGCAAGTACAAGACAGCTGGAGCAAGGCTAAGACAACTGGAGCAAGCCAAAGAAAACTTGAGCAAACCAAAGAGAACTGGAGCAAGGCCAAGACAACTGGAGCAAGCCCAAGACAGTTGTAGCAAGCCTGATACAACCGGAGCAAGGCCAAGACAAAGGAGCAAGCCCAAGACAAATGGCAAGCCCAAGATAACTCGAGCAAGCCCAAGATAACTGGAGCAAGCCTCAGACAAGTGGACCAAGCCCAAGATTTCTGGAGCAAGGCCAAGAAAAGTGGAGCAAGGCCAAGACAACTCGAGCAAGCCCAAGACAACTGGAGCAAGCCTCATACAACTGGAGCAAGGCCAAGACAACTGGAGCAAGCCCACGACAACTGGAGCAAGCCCAAGACAACTGGAGCAAGCGCACAACATGTGGACCAAGCCCAAGACAAGTGGAACAAGGCCAAGACAACTGGAGCAAGGCCAAGATGAGTGGAGCAAGCCCAAGACAACTGAAGCAAGCCCAAGATAACTTGAGCAAGCCCAAGACAACTGCAGCATTCCCAAGACAACTCGGGCAAGCCCATGACAACTTGAGCAAGCCTGAGACAATTAGAGCAAGGCCAAGAAAACTGGAGCAAGCTCAGGACAACTGGAGCAAGCCGAAGACAGCTGGAGCAAGCCCAAGACAACTGGAGCAAGCCCAGGAAAACTGGAGCAAGGCCAAGACAATAGGAGCAGGCCCAACACAATTGGAGCAAGCCCAAGACAACTGGAGCAAGCCCAAGAAACTGAAGCAAGGCCAAGAGAACTGGAGCAAGCGCAAGACACCTGGAGCAAGCCCAAAACAACTGGAGCAAGGCCAAGAAAACTGGAGAAAGGCCAAGACAACTAAGCAAGCCCAAGACAACTCGAGCAAGCCGAACACAACTGGAGCAAGTACAAGACAGCTGGAGCAAGGCTAACACAACTGTAGCAATCCAAAGAAAACTGGAGCAAGCCAAAGAGAACTGGAGCAAGGCCAAGACAACCGGAGCAAGCCCAAGACAAGTGGAGCAAGCCTGATACAACTGGAGCAAGGCCAAGACAACTGGAGCAAGCCCAAGACAAATGGAGCAAGCCTAAGACAACTCAAACAGGCCCAAGACCATTGGAGCAAGCCCAAGAAACTTGAGCAAGCCAAAGACAACTGGAGCAAGTACAAGACAGCTCGATCAAGGCTAAGACAACTGGAGTAAGCAAAACAAAACTGGAGCAAGCCAAAGAGAACTGGAGCAAGTCCAAGACAACCGGAACAAGCCCAAGACAACTGGAGAAAGCCTGATACAACTGGAGCAAGGCCAAGACAACTGGAACATGCCCAAGACAAGTGGAGCAAACCCAAGATAGCTCAAGCAAGCCCAAGACAACTGGAGCAAGCCCAAGACAAGTGGACCAAGCCCAAGACAGTTGGAGCAAGGCCAAGACAACTGGAGCAAGGCCAAGATAACTGGAGCAGGCCCAAGAGAATGGAAGCAAGCCCAAGAGAACTAAACCAAGCGCAAGACTACTAGGGCAAACCCAAGACAACTGGAGCAAGCCTAAGACAACTGGAGCAAGGCCAAGACAACTGGAGCAATGCTAAGAAAACTGAAGCATGGCCAAGGTAACTTGAGCAAGCCCAAGACAACTGGGGCAAGCCAAAGACAACTGGAGCAAGGGCAAGACAACTGGAGAAAGCCCAAGACAACTCGAGCAATCCCAAGATCGCTAGAGCCAGTTCGCGACAGTAAAAGCAAGGCTAAGACATCTCCAGCACGCCAAAGACAACTGGAGAAAGCCAAAGATAACTGGAGCAAGGCCAAGACAACGGGAGCAAGCCCAAGACAACCAAAGCAAGCCTGATACAACTGGAGCAAGGCCAAGACAACTGGAGCAAGCCCAAGACAACTGGGGCAAGCCCAAGACAACTGGAGCAAGCCTAAGACAACTGGAGCAAG
>SZWC01005461.1:49852-84873 GCA_023375785.1 Penium margaritaceum | reverse complement strand
CCAAGACAACTGGAGCAAGCCCAAGACAACTGGAGCAAGCCCAAGATCACTGGAGCACGCTCAAGACAACTAGAGCAAGCCCAAGACAACTGGAGCAAGCCCAAGACAACTGGAGCAAGCCCAAGACAGCTCGGGCAAGCCCAAGACAACTGGAGCAAACCTAAGACAACTGGACTAACGCCAAGGAAACTGGAGCAAGCCCGGGACAAGTGGAGCAAGCCCAAGACAACTGGAGCAAGCCAAAGAGAACCGGAGCAAGGCCAAGACAACTAGAGCAAGCCCAAGACACCTGGAGCAAGCCCAAAACAACTGGAGCAAGGCCAAGACAATTGGAGCAAGGCCAAGACAACTGGAGCAAGCCCAAGACACCTGGAGAAAGTCCAAAACAACTGGAGCAAGGCCAAGACAACTGGAGCAAGCCCAAGACAACTAGAGCAAGCCCAAGACAACTGGAGCCATCGGAAGACAATTGGAGCAAGTACAATACAGCTGGAGCAAGGCTAAGACAACTGGAGCAAGCCAAAGAAAACTGGAGCGAGGCAAAGAGAAATGGAGCAAGGCGAAGACAACTAAAGCAAGCCCAAGACAACTGGAGCAAGCTTGATACACCTGAGCAAGGCCAAGACAACTGGAGCAAGCCCAAGACAAATGGAGCAAGCCAAAGACAACTCGAGCAAGTCCAAGATATCTGGAGCAAGCCCAAGAAAAGTGGACCAAGCCCAAGACAACTGGAGCAAGGCCAAGGCAACTGGAGCAAGGCTAAGAAAACTGGAGAAAGCCCAAGACAACTGAAGCAAGCCGAAGAGAACTAGAGCAAGCCCAAGACAACTGGGGCAAGCCCAAGACAACTGGAGCAAGCCTAAGACAACTGGAACAAAGCCAAGAAAACTGGAGCAATGCCAAGAAACCTCGAGCATGCCCAAGACAACTGGAGCAAGCCCAATAAAACTAGAGCATGGCGAAGACAACTGGAGCAAGCCCAAGACAACTGGAGCAAGTACAAGACAACTAGAGCAAGCCCAAGACAATTGGAGCAAGGCCAAGACAACTGGAGCAAGCCCAAGACAAATGGAGCAAGCCCAAGGCAACTGGAGCCAGTCCGAGACAGCTGGAGCATGTCCAAGAAAACTGGAGCAAGCCCAGGACAACTAGAGCAAGCCCAAGACATCTAGAGCAAGCCAAGGAAAACTGGAGCAAGGCCAAGGCAACTGGAGCAAGCCTAAGACACCTGGAGCAAGCCCAAATCAACTGGAGCAAGGCCAAGACAACAGGAGCAAGGCCAAACAACTCGAGCAAGTCCAAGATACCTGGAGCAAGCCCAAAACAACTGGAGCAAGGCCAAAACCACTAGAGGAAGCCAAAGACAATTGGAGCAAGTACAAGACAGCTGGAGCATGGCTAAGACAACTAGAGCAAGCCAAAGAAAACTGGAACAAGCCAACGAGACCTGGAGCAAGGCCAAGACACCTGGAGCAAGCCCAAGACAACTGGAGCAAGCTTGATACAACTGGAGCAAGGCCAAGACAACTGGAGCAAGCCCAAGACAAATGGAGCAAGCCCAAGATAACCCGAGCAAGCCCAAGATAAGTGGAGCAAGCCCAAGACAAGTTGACCAAGCCCAAGACAGCTGGAGTAAGGCCAAGACAACTGGAGCAAGGCTAAGACAACTGGTGGAAGCCCAAGACAACTGAAGCAAGCCCAAGAGAATTGGAGCAAGCCCAAGACAACTGGGGTAATCCCAGAACAACTGAAGCAAGCCTAAGACAACTGGAGCAAGGCCAAGACAACTGCACCAATGCCAAGAAACTTGTAGCAATCCCTAGACAACTGGAGCAAGCCCAAGACAACTGGAGCAAGCCCAAGACTGTCAAGAATTGTGTCCTGGCTGTGCCCTAGGAGGAGTGGAAGCACCCACAAGGATTCCTGGGCCTTTTGTGGAGCACGTTGTCGCCACTTCAGTTGCTAATGCGAACCAAGGTGGAAGAGTGTGGAGTCCAAGGATCACAGTCAAGAATGGGCAGAATTGAGCCGCAAGCAGTTGCACTCAATCAAAGTCGGAATTGTTGCTATTTTCAGTAAGATTACATCAGATTCTTATAGCGTATGATCAGAGCTTTCCAACGCATCCAAGCACGCCCAAAACAGAGCAGTATAGCCCCTGCTATGGCCGTCGAAGTAACCCATGGTGGAGCCGCCCACCATGCCCATGAACGGGAGTGACAGAAGGCGCTTCGACGGTGGCTTGTCGAAGCGCCCTTCCTGGCACTCCAACGTGTGGGGAAGTTCGCCCTGGTCTAGGAGACCATCTACATCTCTTCCTTCATGGCCATGGTGCCTTTGGAGCCCGTTGGACATGAACTCGGACCACCGTGGTGGATTTATCCCGTCATCCATGACAGAGACCGAGATTCCACACGCCGACCACCCGACCTTTGGACGAGGCTATCTCTCTGAATACTCACTCAAATCGAGTGATTCAAAGCTCGATCGTGCACTGGAAATTCCAAGGAATCCAAATCTGCAATCAGATCAGATGTTCTACCACTCCCCAGTGGTCGAACCAGGAAAACCATCCATGGCAGCAATGGCAAGGGGCACAATTTCCTAACAATCTCCCCCTGTACCGCAGCCATGATGCCCTGTCCTTAAACATTTGCCATGCTCCACTGTCCGACCAATTTGCTGCTGTGAGAAACTCTCCTCAGCTGCCCTGCACCAGTTACAACACGTAGCGGCGGACGCCTAGTTCCCCACTGTCTTGTGTTGGTGTTGCTGCTTGCCACGATAGTTGGTCACCTCCACGAGACGACCTGGGAGCCCTTGCCTTCTTACAAGTCTGCTCCCCCTCATTTGATAGATCCGCATCTCTTGCGGCATCTTCCCCAGTCAGCAGAGACCTCGGACGCTCGTGTATGTCCTCCGTCGCCTCCGTTTGTGCTTGAGGTACCTTTGATTTATGAACACCTTCAGCACCTTGTGAGCTTGGCCCAGCGTGCTGCATATCTCCCCCGCCTTCTTGCAGTGCCTCCATGCTGCTGCTCTTGGTCCTTGCCGGTACCGCCTCTACGCGTGCCGCATCGCCCAAGCTGCTGCCGCCTGCACCACCGGCACTGGCTTGCACTTTATTGCAACCAGTCTCGCGGGATCCAAAATACTGCAGCTGCGACTACTCCTCTGGCCGTCGCCTGCGTTGCTACCACCGCCTCACCGTACGTCCTCGACGCGCATGCCTCCCCCTCATGGAGAGGTCTTCTGGTGCTAGTCCCTTGGTCTGAGTTCCCGTGTCGCACTCCTCATGCACCTGCGCTTCCTCTTTTGGAGAATGTGGAGAAGCGGAGGTCTCACTCCCCTCTCCCACATCGTGCATGTTGCATGTATCATCCGCCTGTTTTGCAGAATTCAGAGATGCCGACACACCTGCCGCACCCTGTGTTACATGCCCCTTGAGTGCTTGCCCTCCTCCTTGAGGACTTGGAACTGACGACACCTTCACCACACCCTGCGACATGGTCCTCCGCTCAGCCACCATCGCCCCCTTATGGGACTCGGCAGCACCCTCCTGGCCTGCCTTGTAGCCGCGGTCCACCGTCGTTGCTGCTCGGAGCGCGTTTTGCTCCTTCGGAGAGCTGAGCCACGTGCCTTTGCTCTCTCCCTGTTGCGCAGCTCTCCGGACCTCGTCCACCCACTTTTGATGCGATGCATCTATTGCCCGGCCTCCTGCCGCGTGGTGCTCTTGGTCCCGGTCTGGTGCTGCAATGAGCCCCTCAGGCTCAACTTGAGGACCAGCCCTCATAGCGTCCTCCCTCTGCTGCGTGGTCCTCTGTGCCGCCACCGGCGCCTCCTCTTGAGACTTGGCGACTCCTTTATCAGCCGCCTCGTGGTCACGGTTCACCACCTCTGCAGCCCGGAGCCTTTTATCCTCCGGTTGAGAGCGTGGCGTCATGCAGCCACTCTCCTCCTCCTCAAGCCCTGAGGTGGAGCCTTGTACACGGGACGCATCAGCACCCGGTCGTGGCACTTGAGCTCTCGGGTTTCGGCCATCTTGTCGATGCACTAGCTCCCCTTTAGCCAAGGTGCAGAGCCCCTCAGACCCCACTTGAGGGCGTGCCTTCATGTCGCCCTCTTTTTGCTGCATGGTCCTCTGAGCTGCCACCATCGCTCCCCCATGGAACTCGGCAGCACCCTCATGGCCTGCCTTGTGACGCCGGTTCACCACTCCTACGGCATTGGGCCCTTCATGCCCGTTAGGAGAGCCTGGCTGTTTGCCAACAATGCTCTCCCTTGGCTGGTCTGGTACCTGGACACCCTCCTTCACCTCCCCATGAGGCTTTGCACCCATCACACGGCATCTTGTCGCATGGCTTGCCTTGTGGTCCAAGTCCTCTGATCCAGCCCGGACGGTCTCCTTTACACCACCCACTGCGCCCTCAGGTCTCCCCTTCTTGGACGCAGTTGCAACCATTTTCGTACTCCGATGGCTGCCCATGCCAGAGTCACGGCTGCTCCTTGTGAGGACGTCGGCACGTACTAGGTACACACCTCCTTTATGCGCATCACGTGCCAGGACACGTCCACCGTTCTCCTCTTTTATGAGGTAGCCCTTCCTCGTGAAGGTCACTTCAAGTCCCTCCTTGATGAGGCGACTCACGGACAACACCCCTGTCACCAAGTCAGGCACTTGGAGCTTCCTCTCCTTGGTGCCTCTTTTCTTGGCCGACTCCTCCACTCTTATTTTACCTCCCCGGAGCACATCACCTCCGTTGTGATGAGCGGCAGCATCTCCATTTTTATGCTCCACCTTGAGCTCCCTCTTGGAGGTTCTGGAGGTTGCACACCCACGGCATGCCATGTGGTCCCTGACCACATCAGCCCTCGTAGCTTGAGGCTGATCGCTCCTGCACGGAGTGTCAACGACTGCTTCGGCCTGCCGTCTTGTCCCGACACGCTTGTCGGAGTCCACGGCTTCCGCTCTGCACGTCGCTTTCCAGTGGCCCTTCTGGCCACAGTTGTAGCAGGCCCTCTTTTGGGACCTTTTGGAGCCTCCTTGCTCCAAACATACCTGTCGCTCGCCTGCCTCGGGTTCCGCCATCTCAGCCCCCTTCATGGAGCATACGGAGTTAGCGACTGCCACATTGGTCTGCTGCCCTTCTGCCACCTTTGTGGCCAGGTCCGCAGCTCCCGATGTGCAGGCCCGTCTCCAGTGGCCCTCCTGGCCACAGCGATGGCACCCACCCTTCTTGGCACGGCGTGGATGCGTCCCTTCCTCCCTGTGATCTCCCTCTCCTTCATGAGAGCGGATGACCAGGGCTGGTGCTGCGGACGCCATCCCTTGCTCCGCCCCAGTGGATTCAGTCCACCGGTCGCTGGCCACTTGCGTTGCCTCTTTGCTCGTCGAGTCACGTTGCTGAAGAGAAGGCGGGCCNCTGGCCACAGCGATGGCACTCACCCTTCTTGGCACGGCGTGGATGCGTCCCTTCCTCCCTGTGATCTCCCTCTCCTTCATGAGAGCGGATGACCAGGGCTGGTGCTGCGGACGCCATCCCTTGCTCCGCCCCAGTGGATTCAGTCCACCGGTCGCTGGCCACTTGCGTTGCCTCTTCGCTCGCCGAGTCACGTTGCTGAAGAGAAGGCGAGCCGTGTGTGATGCAGAGCTTCTCCCAAGCCTTCGATGCCCATGTGCATCCTTGGATTTGTGCGCGCTGTGCCAGACATAACGCCAATGCAATCAGGGCAAATCCTTCTTTATTGCGCTTCTCCAACGCCTCCACCTCCTCGGCCGTCGCAGACGCTGCAGGAGACTTCTCTTCACCGTTGACCAGCGCAAGCAGTCCCCTATATCGCAGGAAGATCTCAACCTGCCACTTCCACAAGGGAAATTCCCTCCCATCAAACTTCAGGGGGGTGTCACAACTGCTCTCTTGCTCGGCCGTGGTTGCCATTGCTTGTAGCGGTAGCGTGCACTTAGAAGACGAGGGTCCTCCTAAGGTATGTGGGCCCATAACCCTTTGTCAGGAATTCTGTCCTGGCTGTGCCCTAGGAGGAGTGGAAGCACCCACGAGGATTCCTGGGCCTTCTGTGGAGCACATTGTCGCTACTTCAGCTGCCAATGCGAACCAAGGTGGAAGAGTGTGGAGTCCAAGGATTACAGTCAAGAAAGGGCAGAATTGAGCCACAAGCAGTTGTACTCGATCCAAGTGAGAATTGTTCTTTTTTTCAGTAAGATTACATCAGATTCTTATAGCCTATGATCAGAGCTTTCCAACGCATCCAAGCACGCCCAAAACGGAGTAGTATAGCCCCTGTTATGGCCGTCGAAGTAACCCATGGTGGAGCCGCCCACCATGCTCACGAATGGGAGTGACAGAAGGCGCTTCGATGGTGGCTTGTCAAAGCGCCCATCCTGGCACTCCAACGTGGGGGGAAGTTCGCCCTGATATAGGAGACCATCTACATCCCTTCCTTCATGGCCATGGTGCCTTTGGAGCCCGTTGGACCTGAACTTGGACCACCGCGGTGGAATTATCCCGTCATCCATGACAGAGACCCAGATTCCACACGCCGACCACCCGACCTTCGGCCGGGGCTATCTCTCTGAATACTCACTCAAATCGAGCGATTCAAGGCTTGATCTTGCATTGGAAATTCCAAGAAATCCAAATCTGCAATCACATCAGATTTTCGACCACTCCCTAGTGGACGAACCAGGAAAACCATCCACGGCAGCCATGGCAAGGGGCACAATTTCCTAACAAAAAAAACTGAAGCAAGCCCTAGAGAACTGAAGCAAGCCCAAGACAACTGGGGCAAGCCCAAGACAACTCGAGCAAGCCTAAGACAACTGGAGCAAAGCCAAGAAAACTGGAGCAATGCAAAGACACCTAGAGCAAGCACAAGATAACTGGAGCAAGTCCAAGAAAACTAGAGCATGGCCAAGACAACTGGAGCAAGCCCAAGACAACTGGAGCAAGTCCAAGAGAACTGGAGCAAGCCCAAGACAACTTGAGCAAGGCCAAGACAACTGGAGCAAGCCCAAGACAACTGGAGCAAGCCCAAGACAACTGGAGCCAGTCCCAGACAGCTAGAGCAATGCTAAGACATCTTGAGCAAGCCAAAGACAACTAGAGCAAGCCAAAGATAACTGGAGCGAGGCCAAGACACCTGGAGCAAGCCCAAGACAACTGGAGAAAGCCTGATACAACTAAAGCAAGGCCAAGACAACTGGAGCAAGCCAAAGACAACTAGACCAAGCCCAAGACAACTAGAGCAAGCCCAAGACAACTGGAGCAAGGCCAAGACAACTGGAGCAAGCCCAAGACAACTGGAGCAAGCCCACGACAACTCGGGCAAGCCCAAGACAACTGGAGCAAGCCTAAGACAACTGGAACAAGGCCAAGAAAACTAAAGCAAGCCTAGGACAACTAGAGCAAGCCCAAGAAAACTGGAGCAAGACCAGGAAGACTGGAGCAAGGCCAAGACAACTGGAGCAAGCCCAAGACACCTAGAGCAAGCCCAAAACAACTGGAGCAAGGCCAAGACAACTGGAGCAAGGCCAAGATAATTGGAGAAAGCCCAAGACACCTGGAGCAACCCCAAAACCACTGGAGCAAGGCCAAGACAACTGGAGGAAGCCGAACACAAGTGGAGCAAGTAGAAGACATCTGGAGCAAGGCTAAGACAACTGGAGCAAGCCAAAGAAAACTGGAGCAAGCCAAAGAGAACTGGAGCAAGGTCAAGACAACTGGAGCAAGCCGAAGACAACTAGAGCAAGCCTCATACAACTGGAGCAAGGCCAAGACAACTGGAGCAAGCCCAAGACAAATGGAGCAAGCCCAAGATACTCGAGCAAGCCCAAGATAACTGGAGCAAGCCCAAGACAAGTGGACCAAGCCCAAGATAGCTGGAGCAGGGCCAAGACAGCTGGAGCAAGCCCAAGACAGCAAGGCCAAACCCAAGACAACTTAAGCAAGCCTAAGACAACTGGAGCAACGCCTAGACAACTGGAGCAAGGCCTGAAACCTGGAGCAAGCCCAAGATAACTGGAGCAAGCCAAAGACAACTGGAGCAAGCCAAATATAATTGGAGCAAGGCCAAGACAACTAGAACAAGCCCAAGACAACTGGAGCAAGCGTGATGCAACTGGAGCAAGCCCAGGACAACTGGAGCAAGCCCAAGACAGCTGGAACAAGCCCAAGACAACTGGAGCAAGCCTAAGACGGCTGGAGCAAGGCCAAGACACATGGAGCAAGCCCAAGACAAATCGAGCAAGCCTAAGACAACTAGGACAAGCCCAAGACAACTGGAGCAAGCATAAGATAACTGGAGCAAGGCCAAGAAAACTCGAGCAAGCCCAGGACAACTGGAGCAAGCCGAATACAACTGGAGCAAGTCCAGGAAATCTGGAGTAAGGCCAAGCCAACTAGAGCAAGCCCAAGACACGTGGAGCAAGCCCAAAACTACTGGAGCAAGGCCAAGACAACTGGATGAAGGCCAAGACTGTCAGAAGAATACTTATGCGAGAAGAGCAGCAGCAGAAGTAGGTAGAAGCGTCAGGACATGCAAATGTACGTCAGCAGAGTGACGTAGGCGAGAACGGTCTGAGGCGTTAGTCGCGGAGGTTGATAGAGGCTGAGACCTGAGGTAGTCGACGTAGACAAGTTGATGTGAGAGAGCGCTAGCAAGATGAGTGATGGTTGGCGGAGTGAGAGAGCTGAGCGAAGGAGCGGGAGTGACGGAGCGAAGAGTTGAGAGGGACTGGCGAAGGCAGGGAATGCAAGGAGCAAGCAGAGCGAAGACACGGCAGCGAAGCCGCGGAACCAAAGGGGAACAGGATGAGTAGAACTGTTCTGGTTGATTTGGGAGGGAATGAACATCCTCCTTATATTAAAGACAGAACAGGACAAATCATATGCAACGACTTCTTGTGCACTAGCCGGACGTGCTTGCGGTTCGACCGCTTATTAGGGGATTGCTCGGTTGGAGTTCCGTTGGTCGGTGGATGACCGTTAACAGCTATTTGAATGTGTCACCGAGGTGATCCAAGACCGGAGCTTGAATCATTATTCAGAGTGCCTGGGATATTCAGGCGATAGGAGTTGATGGTGGTCATCTTCTTAATTATGACACCCCCCGTGAAGATGACCCCTGAAGTGACTTCTGAGTTGAGTTTTTACAGACTTGGTGGAGGTGGTGAAGAAGGAAGTTGGGCCAGGGCAGGACGAGGAGGTGGTTGAGGTAGTTGATCCATGGATATCTGGTAGGGAGAGATGGTGCATAGGTGATGAAGGCGGTGCCCATGGGTGCATCGTCGATTAATGCTGCGGAACACGTTGTTCAGTGGGTTAGTTCCCGAGCGATGGTTTTCCAGGATGTCGTAAAACCTCGTGTCAGTGGTGAGATAGAGGAGTCCTAGAATCATTTCTTTGACTTCGAACCAGTGATTCCAGTAGAGCTCCAGAGATGAGGTGGTGGGGAAGTCGGTTTGCGTTTGTCCCGTGAATGGTTGAAAGCGGAGAATATCAATCACATTGATGTGATCAATGGTGATGGTTTGAATCATACCCTCCCAGATGGGTCTCCATTCTGAAAGGTTGTATTGTCCGAGTTCGTTGAAGTGAAGGATGCATGAGGGTTCGATGATAGAACCCACTGATGCGAGTATCTCGCGAACCCAGTGTGTCATGTCGAGGGGCTGATGTTGAGAGGAGGGATGAAAAATAATTGTTAGTCCCGGCGGCTGATGAGAGGAAGCATTTGATGCCGAAGAACACAAAGGTCAATGTTTTGTTGACCAGACGATGAACGTGAAGTAGGGAGGTTCGAGCGGCAGGGTGAGAACATGTCACCATGAGGTGGGTGATGCGACCGAGCAGATTTTTGTGCCGAGTCGAGAGTGATGCTAAGGGCGAGGAGGCAATTGGTGATAGAGTGGGCGCAGGGGCAAAACCACGTATGCTGCGGAAATGGGTGCAGGTCGTCGTAGAAAAGGCGATGCAACCGGGCAGATCCTTGTGCCGAGCTGAGGATGATGCGGATGGCAAAGAAGAGATTTGATGATGGAGTGGACGCAGGGGTGAAAGCACGTGCGCTGACGAAGTTTCGGCGTGGGCGCAGGTCGTCGCGACTCGAGCGATGCGACCAGGCAGATCCGTGTGCTAGGCAGAGGATAGTATGAACGGCGGAGAAGCGATTGATGATGGAGTGGACGCAGGGGCGAAACCACGTGCGTGATTGAAATAGGGGAGTAGGATGTGGCAAGGGGAAAGCAGAAGCCAACGCGCCGCAAGAAATGTGCTACCGGCGTGAGTGCAGGCTGCTGCGAGGTTGGCAGCTAGCTCATGCAGATCCTTGTGCCGTTCACAAATGCTGATGATTGCTGATGAGAAAACGGAAGCTGATGATGATGGAGTGGACGCAGGGGCAAGCCGCGTGCGCTGAAGGAAGTTTTGGCGTGGGCGCAGGTCGTCGCGGAACGGGCGATGCGACCGGGCGGATCCTTATGCTGAGTTGAAAGCAATGTGGAAGCGGAGGAGACGATTGATGAATGAGTGGGCACAAGGGCGGAACCACGTGCGCTGGGGAACAATGCTGATGGAGATGGTGGATGTAAAGGCGGCACGGATGATGCGGATGTAGCGACTGGATAGCGGCAGATAATGATGAGGTGAAGAAGACCGCGAAGTGGACAAGGAGGACTGATGGCAGCAGATGAGGATGATGCGAGAAGTGAAGACGGAAGGCTCAAGATGATGATGGAGAAGAGAGGTAGGGAGCGGTGCAGGCAGAGTGAGGTGTGATGAGAGGCGATGCGACAGGAAGGTAGAGCGACACAACCATTTTTACTCTGCTTTCAGGAGAGTGACGGCTTGTTCTCCAGTTGGCTTGGAAGTGGGAGCAGGAAGACTGGTGGTGTCCGATATCCTGTCAGCTGGAAGAGGTCGGTTGCAGCAGAGGGAGTCAGGCAGCGGGCAAAGACATTAGAGCGCTCATGTCAGGAGAGTGACGGCTTGTTCCCCAGTTGGCTCGGAAATGGGAGCAGGAAGATCGGTGGTGTCCGATATCCTGACGGCGGCAGTTTTGGCTACAGCTACTGACGAGGCAAGAAGGCGATGCGAGAAGGCGACTCGAGATGATGGACGCAAGCGGACTGAGGATGTTGAGGAGGAAGTAGTAGGTGAGGCTGATGAGGCAAGATGCGAGAGGTGGAGATGCTTGCGGAGGCAGAGGCAATGAGGGGCAGTGACTGGCAGAAGGCAGGAAGCTTCTTGGTAGTTGACGGCAGGCGGCGGCTCGAGAGTTGCTTGCGGCTGATGTGGGCGACAAGTCACCAGTTGTTAGCCACGGGCACGGAAATGGGCGCAGGGCTTTCTTAGGATGACGAGGCGTTTCTTCAGTGTGGGGAACTCATCAGGCAGAGCTGCTGATGTCAGCTGCTGGCAAAGCGGCGAGACACGGGGCAACGGTAGCGGCGGCAGAAGATTGCAGGTGGAAGCGATGGAGGCAGGACAACGACAAAGCGATGACGTAGTCACGGGGCACCACGTGATGTTGCCTGATGCTGTGATACCATGTCAAAATATTGCAAACGCGAGAACAGCAGCAGCAGAAGTAGGCAGAAGCGTCAAGACATGCAAATGTACGTCAGCAAATTGACGTAGGCGAGAGCAATCCCAGGAGTTAGTTGCGGAGGTTGATAGAGGCTGAGATGTGAGGTAGTCAACATAGACAAGTTGATGTAAGAGAACGCTAGGGAGATGAGTGATGGTTGGCGGAGTGAGAGAGCTGAGCGAAGGAGCGGGAGTGATGGAGCGAAGAGTTGAGAGGGACTGGCAAAGGCAGGGAATGCAAGGAGCGAGCAGAGCGAAGACACGGCGGCGAAGCCGCGGAACCAAAGGGGAACAGGATGAGTAGAACTGTTCTCGTTGAACTGGGAGGGAATGAACATCCTCCTTATATTAAAGACAGAACAGGACAAATCATATGCAACGGCTTCTTGTGCACTAGCCCGACGTGCTTGCGGTCGGACCGCTTATTAGGGGATTGCTCGGTCGGAGTTCAGTTGGTCCGTGGATAACCCTTAACAGCTATTTGGATGTGTCACCGAGGTGATCCAAGACCGGAGCTTGAATCATTATTCAAAGTGCCTGGGATATTCAGGCGATAGGAGTTGATGGTGGTCATCTTCTTAATTCTGACAAAGACAACTGGAGCAAGCCGAGGACAACGGGAGCAAGCTGAAGACAATTGGAGCAAGTACAAGATAGCTGGAGCAAGGCTAGAACAACTGGAGCAAGCCAAAGAGAATTGAAGCAAGCCAAAGAGAACTGGAGCAAGGCCAAGACAATTGAAGCAAGCCCAAGACAACTAGAGCAAGCCTGATACAACAGGAGCATGACCAAGACAACTAGAGCAAGCCCAAGACAACTAGAACAAGCGTAAGACAACTGGAGCAAGCCCAAGACAAGTGGACCAAGCCCAAGACAACTGGAGCAAGGCAAAGACAACTGGAGCAAGGCCAGGACAACAAGAGCAAGCATAAGACAACTGAAGCAGGCCCAAGAAAACTGGAGCAAGCCCAAGACAACGGGGGCAAGCCCAAGACAAGAAGAGCAAGCCTAAGACAGGTGGAACAAGGCCAAGACAACTGGAGCAATGCCAAGAAACCTGGAGCAAGCCCAAGACAACTGAAGCAAGCCCAAGAAAACTGGAGCATGGCCAAGACAACTGGATCAAGCACAAGACCACTGGAGCAAGCCCAACACAACTGGAGAAAGCCCAAGACAACTGGAGCAAGGCCAAGACAACTAGAGCAAGCCCAAGACAACTGGAGCAAGTCCAAGACAACTGGAGCCAGTCCGAGATAGCTTAAGCAAGGCTAAGATATATGGAGCAAGCCAAAGACAACTGGAGCAAGCCAAAGATAACTGGAGCAAGGCCAAGACAACAGGAGGAAGCCCAAGACAACTAGAGCAAGCCTGGTACAACAGGAGCAAGGCCAAGACAACTGGAGCAAGCCCAAGACAACTGGAGCAAGCCCAAGACAACTGGAGCAAGCCCAAGAAAACTGGAGCAACACCAAGAAAACTGGAGCAAGCTCATGACGACTGGAGCTAGCCCAAGACAACTGGGGCAAGCCCAAGACAACTCGATCAAGCAAAAGACATCTGGAGCAAGGCCGAGAAAACTCGAGCAAGCCCAGGACAACTGGAGCAAGCCCAAGGATGAGGGAGTTGCACATGGACAGGGCAGAGAGCAGAGAGCAGACAAGGGAGCCACCAACAAGCAGGGTGGAGGGGGTGGGGGAGGTGAAGGGGGTGAAGGGGGTGGGCAGGGTGAAGGGTGTGAAGGTGGACATGTCCAGGACGTGCCAGCTGCTGCCAGTGCAGCAGGAGAAACACCAGGCATAGAAAAAGGGATACAGGATACTGCAGTATCACCTAAACGCAAGGGATCCACTGCAGCCTCCAGAGTTTGACCTGCTGCAAGGGCCACAGCAAAGCCTGGTGCAGCCAAAGCAGTAGCTGTGAAATGTGCAGCAGCTGTAGCAATCAGGGCTGCTGCATTGAAGGCAGCAAAGCGCAAGCAGAAGTAGAAGTAGATTTACATTCTCATTGTCATTGTCATACTCACTTGTCACTTGTCCTGGATCATTCTATCAAGCAATGTTTGCTCCACTCCCCTTTGCAATATTTGCTTGTGCTTGTTTGGAGATTCAAGCAATGTAGTCTGTGAAGTGGACATGGATGCAGAGAANCGTGCAGCAGCTGTAGCAATCAGGGCTGCTGCATTGAAGGCAGCAAAGCGCAAGCAGAAGTAGAAGTAGATTTACATTCTCATTGTCATTGTCATACTCACTTGTCACTTGTCCTGGATCATTCTATCAAGCAATGTTTGCTCCACTCCCCTTTGCAATATTTACTTGTGCTTATTTGGAGATTCAAGCAATGTAGTCTGTGAAGTGGACATGGATGCAGAGAAGTCCTACAACTGCTAACAGTTGCAAACCATTGTCCATAAGGCCACATGAATGAGTGTGGATAGTAGGATATGAATGTGACTGATGCATTATGGATTGCAATGCCACAGTGCATGGAATGGATGAAATAATGATAATGGTGTCATTCGGGTTTTTAATGTACTTCTGTAGAAGGTGTGAATGCCATATACATGTTGTGAATGTGCCCAAAACCAAAGAATCTGTGTAGTTCTGGGCAGTTCTGTGCCCCTTGCATGAGGGGCCACATCAATGCCCCCAGATAGGGGTCCATCGATGGATCGATGGGCATCGATGGGCATCGATGGGCGATGGGCCAAGGCCAACACTGGTTATCTTTGGCTTGCTCCAGTTGTCTTGGGCTTGCTCCAGTTGTCTTGGCCTTGCTCCAGTTGTCTTGGGCTTGCTACAACTCTCTTGGCCTTGCTCCAGTTGTCTTGGCCTTGCTTCAGTTGTCTTTGCCTTGCTCCAGTTGTCTTGGCCTTGCTCCAGTTGTCTTGGCCTTGCTCCAATTGTCTTGGGCCTGCTCTAGTTGTCTTGGGATTGCTGCAGATGCCTTGGCCTTGCTCCAGTTGTCTTGGCCTTCCTTCAGTTGTCTTGGGCCTGCGTCAGTTATCTTGTGCTTGCTCCAGTTGTCTTGGGCTTGCTCGAGTTTTCTTGGCCTTGCTCCACTTGTCTTGGCCTTGCTCCTGTTGTTTTTGGCTTGCTCCAATTGTCTTGGTCTTGCTCTTGTTGTCTTAGGCTTCCGCCAGTTGTCTGGGGCTTGGCAAGTTGTCTTGGGCTTCCTCCAGTTGTCTTGGGCTTGCTCGAGTGGTCTTGGCCTTCCTCCAGATGTCTTGGGCTTGCTCCAGCTGTCTTGGCATTGCTCCAGTTGTCTTGGCCTTGATCCTGTTGTCTTGGCCTCGCTCTGGTTGTCTTGGCCTTGCTCCAGTTGTCTTGGCCTTGCTCCAAATGTCTAGGACTTGCTCCAATTGTCTTAAGCTTGCTCCAGTTGTCTTGGCCTTGCTCGAGTTGTCTTGGCTTTGCTCCAATTGTCTTGGGCCTGCTCCAGTTGTATTGGGCTTGCTCAAGTTGTCTTTGGCTTGCTCCAGTTTTCCTGGCCTTGCTCCAGTTTTCTTGGGCTTGCTGAAGTTATCTTGGGATTCCTCCAGTTGTCTTGGGCTTGCTTTACTTTTCTTCGCATTGCTCCATGTGTCTTAGGCTTGCTCTACTTGTCTTGGTCTTGCTCCAGTTGTCTTGGGCTTGCTCGAGTTATCTTGGCCTTGCTCTAGTTCTTTTGGACTTGCTCGAGCTATTTTGGGCTTGATCCAATTGTCTTGGTCTTGCTCCAGTTGTCTTAGGCTTCTTCCAGTTTTCTTGGGCTTTCCCCAGTTGTCTTCGGCTTGCTCAGTTGTCTTTGGCTTGCTCCGATGGTCTTGGCCTTGCTTTAGTTGTCTTGGGCTTGCTCCAGCTTTCTTGGCATTGCTCCAGTTGTCTTGGGCTTGCTCCAGTTGTCTTGGCCTTGTTCCAGTTGTCTTGGACTTGCTCCAGTTGTTATGAGCTTGCTCAAGTTGTCCTGGGCCTGCTCCAGTTGTATTGGGCTCGCTCCAGTTGTCTTGGGCTTGCTCCAGGTGTCTGTGGCTTTCTCTAGTTGTCTTGGGCTTGCTACCGTTTTCTTGGCCTTGCTCAAGTTGTCTTGGGCTTGCTTTAGCTATCTTGGGCTTGCTTTAGTTGTCTTGGCCTTGCTCCAGTTGTCTTGGGCTTGCTCTAGTTGTGTGGGGCCTGCTCCAATTGTCTTGGGCTTGCTCCAGTTGTCTTGGCCTTGCTCCAATCGTCTTGTTCTTGCTCAACTTTTCTTGGGCCTGCTCCAGTTGTATTGGGCTTTCTCCAATTGTCTTGGGCTTGCTTGAGTTTTCTTAGCCTTGCTCCAATTGTCTTGGGCTTGCTCCAGTTGTTTTGGGCTTGCTCCAATTGTCTTTATCTTGCTCCAGTTGACTTAGGCTTCCTCCAATTGTCTTAGGCTTGCCCAAGTTGTCTTGGTTTTGCTCCAGCTGTCTTGGGCTTGCTCCGGTGGACTTGGACTTGCTCCAGTTATCTTGGGCTTGCTCCAGCTGTCTTGGCATTGCTCCAGCTGTCTCAGGCTTGCTCCAGTTGTCTTGGCCTTGCTCCAGTTGTCTTGGGCCTGCTCCAGTTGTCTTCGGCTTGCTCGAGCTTTCTTTGCCATGCTCGAGTAGTCTTGGGCTTGCTTCAGTTGTCTTGGGCATGCTCCAAATGTCCCGGCCTTGCTCCAGTTGTCCTAGGCTTGCTCTAGTTATCTTGGGCTTGCCCCAGTTGTCTTCGACTTGCTCCTGTTTTCTTGGCCTTGCTCCAGCTGTCTTAGGCCTGCTCCAGTTGTCTGGGGCTTGCTCCAGTTGCCTTGGCCTTACTCCAGTTGTCTTGGGCCTGCTCTAGTTGTATTGGGCTTGCTCGAGTCGTCTTGGGCTTGCTCCATTTTTCCTGGCCTTGCTTCAGTTGTCTTGGGCTTGCTCCAGTTGTCTTAGGCCTTCTCCAGTGGTCTTGGGCATGCTCCTGTTTTCTTAGCCTTGCTCCAGTTGTCTTGGGCTTGCTCCAGTTGTCTTGGGCTTTCTGCAGTTGACTTGGCCTTGCTCCAGATGTCTTCATCTTGCCCCGGTGTTTTTGAGCTTGCTCGAGTTCTCTTGGGCGTGCTCCAGTTGTCTTGGCCTTGCTCCAGTTGTTTTGGGCTTGCTCCAGGTGTCTTGGGCCTGCTCCAATTGTCTTGGCGTTGCTGTAGTTTTCTTGGCCTTGCTCCAGTTGTCTTGGGCTTCCTCAATTTGTCTTGGGCTTACTCCAGTTGTCTTGGCCTTGCTCCATTTGTCTTAGGCTTGCTTGAGTTGTCTTGGGCTTACCCCAGTTGTCTTGGGCTTGCTCCAGATGTCTTGGCCTTGCTCCAGTTGTCTTGGCCTTGCTCCAGTTGTCTTGGCCTTGCTCTAATTCTCTTGGGCCTGCTCCAGTTGTATTGGGTTTCATCCTGTTGTCTTGGCCTTGCTCCAGTTGTCTTGGCCTTGCTCAAGTTGTCTTGGGCCTGCTCCAGCTGTCTAGGGCTTGCTCGAGTTTTCTTGGCATTGCTCCAGCTGTCTTAGGCTTGCTCTAGTTGTTTTGGGCTTGCTCCAATTGTCTTTGTCTTGCTCGAGTTGTCTTAGGCTTCCTCTAGTTGTCTTGTGGTTGTCTAGTTATCTTGGGCTTGCTCCAGTTGTCTTGGGCTTGCTCTAGTGGCCTTGGCCTTGCTCCATATCTCTTGGGCTTGCTCCAGCTGTCTTGGCATTGCTCCAATCGTCTTGGCCTTGCTCCTGTTGTCTTGGCCTCGCTCTGGTTGTCTTGGCCTTGCTCCAGCTGTCTTGGCCTTAATCCAGTTGTCTTGGGCCTGCTCTAGTTGTCTTGGGCTTGCTCTTGTTGTCTTGGCCTTGCTCCAGTTGTCTTGGCCTTGCTCTAGTTATCTTGGGCCTGCTCTTGTTGTATTGGGCTTGCTCTAGTTGTCTTTGGCTTGCTCCAGTTTTCCTGGCCTTGCTCCAGTTGTCTTGGCCTTGCTCAAGTTGTCTTGGGCTTGCTCCAGTTGTCTTGGGCTTGCTCTAGTTTTCTTGGCCTTGCTCCAATTGTCTTGGGCTTGCTCCAGTTGTCTTGGCCTTGCTCCAGTTGTCTTGGGCTTGCTCCAACTGTTTTGGCCTTGCTCCAGTTGTCTTGGCCTTGCTCCAGTTGTCTAAGACCTGCTCCAGTTGTCTCGTGCTTGCTCCAATTGTCTTGGCCTTGCTCCCGTTGTCTTGGCCTTGCTCCCGTTGTCTTGGCCTTGCTCCCGTTGTCTTGGCCTTGCTCCCGTTGTCTTGGCCTTGCTCCCGTTGTCTTGGCCTTGCTCCCGTTGTCTTGGCCTTGCTCCCGTTGTCTTGGCCTTGCTCCCGTTGTCTTGGCCTTGCTCCCGTTGTCTTGGCCTTGCTCCCGTTGTCTTGGCCTTGCTCCCGTTGTCTTGGCCTTGCTCTAGTTGTCTTGGGCTTGCTCTAGTTTTCTTGGCCTTGCTCCAGTTGTCTTGGGCTTGCTCCAGTTGTCTTGGCCTTGCTCCAGTTGTCTTGGGCTTGCTCCAACTGTTTTGGCCTTGCTCCAGTTGTCTTGGCCTTGCTCCAGTTGTCTAAGACCTGCTCCAGTTGTCTCGTGCTTGCTCCAATTGTCTTGGCCTTGCTTCAGTTGTCTTGGCCTTGCTCCAGTTGTCTTGGGCCTGCTCCAGTTGTCTTGGGCTTGCTCTAGTTGTCTTCGGCTTGCTCGAGTTTTCTTGGCCTTGCTCCAACTGTCTTGGGCTTGGTCCAGTTGTTTTGGACTTGCTCCAATTGTCTTGGTCTTGCTCTAGTTTTCTTAAGCTTCCTCTAGTTGGGTTAGGCTTGGCCAGTTGTCTTGGGCTTGCTCCAGTTGTCTTGGGCTTGCTCCAGTGGTCTTGACCTTGCACCACTTGTCTAAGGCTTGCTCCAGCTGTCTTGGCATCGCTCCAGTTGTCTTGGCCTTGCTCCAATTGTCTTGGCCTTGCTCTGGTTGTCTTGACCTTGCTCCCATTGTATTGGCCTTGCTCTAGTTGTTTTAGGCCTGCTCCAGTTGTCTTGGGCTTGCTCCAGTTGTCTTGGCCTTGCTCCAGTTGTCTTGGCCTTACTCCAATTGTCTTGGACCTGCTCCACTGGTATTGGGCTTCCTCCAGTTCTCTTGGGTTTGCTCCAGTTTTCCTGGCCTTGCTCTAGCTGTCTTGGGCATGCTCCAGTTGTCTTGGCCTTGCTCAGGTTGTCTTGGCATTGCTCCAGTTTTCTTGGCCTTGCTCCAGCTGTCTTGGGCTTGCTCCACTTGTCTTGGGCTTGCTCCACTTGTCTTGGCCTTGCTCCACTTGTCTTGGGCTGACTCCAATTGTCTTGGCCTTGCTCCAGTTGTCTTGGCCTTGCTCTAGTTGTCTTGGCCTTGCTCCAGTTGTCTTGGCCTTGCTCGAGTTGTCTTGGGCCTGCTTCACTTGGAGCGTGACCAAGGCAACCGGAGCAAGGCCAAGACAACTCGAGCAAGCCCAAGACAAATAGAGCAAGCCCAAGACAACTGGGGCAAGCAAAGGACAACTGGAGCAAGCCTAAGATTACTGGAGCAAGGCCAAGGCAACTAGAAAAAGTCCAAGACAAGTGGAGCAATCCCAATACAACTGGAGCAAGGCTAAGACAACTGGAGCAACCCTAAGACAACTGGAGCAAGACCAAGACAACTGGAACAGGCCCAAGACAGTTGGAGCAAGCCACAGACAACTGGAGCAAGCCCAAGACAACTGGAGCAAGCCCAAGACAACTGGAGCAAGCCCAAGACAGCTAGAGCAAGGCCATGACAACTGGAGAGATGCCAAAACAACTTGAGCAAGCCCAAGACAACTGAGGAAAGCCAAAGACAACTAGAGCAAGCTCTTGACGACTGGAGTGAGCCCAAGTCAACTACAGCAAGCCCAAGGCAACTGGAGCAAGGCCAAAACAACTGGAGCAAGCCTAAGAAAACTAGAGCAAGGCTAAGACAACTGGAGCAATCCCAAGAAAACTGGAGCAAGTCCAAGACAACTGGAGGAAGCCCAAGAAAACTGGAGCAAGCCCATGAGAACTGGAGAAAGGCCAAGACAATTGGAACAAGCCCAAGACAAGTGGAGCAAGCCCAAGACAACTGGAGCAAGCCCAAGACTACTGGAGCAAGCCGAAGACAACTGGAGCAAGCCCATGACAATTAGAGCAAGCCAAAGACAACTGGAGCAAGTCCAAGACAACAGGGGCAAGCCCAAGATAATTGGAGCAATCCCAAGGCAGATGGAGCAAGACCAAGACAACAGGGGCAACATCAGAACAACTGGAGCACGCCCAAGAAAACTGGGGCAAGCCCAAGACAACGGGAGCACGCTCGTGACAATTGGAGTAAGCCCAAGACAACAAGAGCAAGCCCAAGACAAAAGGAGCAAGTCCAAAACAACTGGACCAAGCCCAAGACAACTGGAGCAGACCCAAGACAACTTGAGCAAGGCCAATACAAATGGAGCTAGCCTATGAAAACTAGAATAAGGCCAAGACAACTGGAGCAAGCCCAAAACAACTGGAAAAAGCCCGAAACAACTTGAGCAAGGCCAGGATAATTGGCGTAAGGCAAAGACAACTTGAGCAAGCCCAAGAAAACTTGAGCAAGCCCACAACAAATGGAGCAAGTCCAAAACGCAAGAGGAAGGCCAAGAAAACTAGAGCAAGCCAAAGACAACTGGAGTAAGGCCAAGCCAACTGGAGCAAGCCGAAGGCAACTGGAGCAAGCCTAAGACAACTCGAGCAAGGCCAAGACAACTGGAGCAAGCCCAAGACAACTGTGCAAGCCAAGGCCACCACGAGCAAGTCCAAGACAACTGGAGCAAGCCAAAGACAACTGGAGCAAGGCCAATACAATTGAAGCAAGGCCAAGACAACTGGAGCAAGCCTAAGACAACTAGAGCAAGCCCAAGACAACTGGAGCAAGGCCAAGACAATGGGAGCAAGCCCAATAGAACTGGAGCAAGCCCAAGACACCTGTAGCAATTCCAAGGCAACTAGAGCAAGCCAAAGACAACTAGAGCAATGCCAAGACAGCTGGAGCAAGCCCAAGATAACTCAAGCAAGCCTAAGACAACTGGAGCAAGCCCAAGACAACTGGAGTAGGCAAAAGAAAACTGGAGCAAGCCCAAGACAACTGGAGAGAGGCCGAGACAACTGGAGAGAGGCCAAGACAACTGAAGCAAGGCCAAGACAGCAGGAGCAAGGTCAATACAACAGGAGCAAGCCCAAGACAACTGGAGCAAGGCCAAGGCAACTAGAGCAAGCCCAAAACAACTTGAGCAAGGCCAAGATGACTGGAGTAAGCCGAAGACAACTGGAGCAAGGCCAAGACAAGTGGAGCAATCCCATTACAACTGGAGCAAGGCCAACACAACTGGAGGAAGCCTAAGACAACTGGAGCAAGACCAAAACAACTGGAGCAGGCCCAAGACAAGTGGAGCAGGCCTAAGACAACTCAAGCAAGCTCAAGACAACTGGAGCACGCCCAAGACAGCTGGAGCAAGGCCAAGCCAACTGAAGCAATCCCACGACAACTGGAGCAAGCCCAAGAAAACCAAAGCAAGCCCAAGACAACTGAGCAAGCTCAAGACAACTGGAGCAAGCCCAAGACAACTGGAGCAAGGCCAATGCAACTAGAGCAAGGCGAAGACAAACAGAGCAAGCCCACGACAACTGGTCCAAGCCCAACACAACTAAAGCAAGTCCAACACAACTGGAGCAAGGCCAAGACAGCTGGAGCAAGCCCAAGACAACTCGTGCAAAGCCAAGACAACTGGAGCACGCCTACAACTGAAGAATCCCAAGACAACTGGAGCAAGCACAAGACAACTGGAGGAAGTCCAAGACACGTGGAGTTATCCCAAGACAACTAAAGCAAGGCCAAAACAACATGAGCAAGCCAAAGAAACCTGGTGCAAGCCCAAGACACCTTCAGCAAGCCCAAGACAACTCGAGCAAGCCCAAGACAACTGGAACAAGGCCAAGACAGCTGGAGCAAGCCCACGACAAATCGAGCAGGCCTAAGACAATTGGTGCAAGCCCAAGACAACTCGAGCAGACTCGACAACTGTAGCGAGCCCAAGACAACTGGAGAGAGGCCAAGAAAACTAGAGCAAGGCCAAGAGAACAGGAGCAAGGCCAAGACAACTGGAGCAAGCCCAAGACAACTGGAGCAAGGCCAAGAAAACTGGAGCAAGCCCAAAACAACTGGACCAAGGCGAAGACAACTGGAGTAAGCCCAAGACAACAGGAGCAAGGCCAAGACAACTGAAGCAATCCCAATACAACTGGAGCAAGGCCAAGACAACTGGAAGAGGCCTAAGACAACTGGAGCAAGACCAAGGGAACTCGAGCAGGACCAAGAAAAGTGGAGCAGGCCGAAGACAACTGAAGCAAGCTCAAGACAACAACAGCCAATCCAACTGGAGCAAGCCCGCGACAACTGGAGCAAGCCAAAGACAACTAGAGCAAGCCCAAGACAACTGGAGCAAGCCAAAAAAACTGGAGCAAGCCCAAGTAAACTGGAGCAAGTCCCACACACCTTGAGCAACGCCAAGACATCTTGAGCAAGGCCAAGACAACTGGAGCAAGTCCAAAACTACTGGAGCAAGCCCACGACAACTTGAGCAAGCCCAAGAAAACTGCAGGAAGGCCAAGATAACTGGAGCAAGCCCAAGACAACTGGACCAAGCCCAAGAAAACCAGAGCAAGGCCAAGACAACTGGAGCAAGCCCAAGATGCTTGGAGAATGTCCAAAACAACTGAAGCAAGGCCAAGAAAACTGGAGCAAGGCCAAGACAACTGGAGCAAGCCGAAGACAACTGGAGCAAGCCCAAGACAAATGGAGCAAGTCCAAGACAGCTGGAGCAAGGCTAATACATCCAGAGCAACTCAAAGACAACTGGAGTAATCCAAAGATAACTGGAGCAAGGCCAAGACAACTCGAGCAAGCTCAAGACAACTAAAGCAAGCCCAAGACAACTGGAGAAAGCCCAAGAAAACCGGAGGAAGCCCAAGACAAGTGGACCAAGCCTAAGACAACTAGAGCAAGGTCAAATCAATTGGAGCAAGGCCAAGACAATTGGAGCAAGCCCAAGACAACCAAAGCAAGCCCAAGACAATTGGAACAAGTCCAAGACAACTAAAGCAAGGCCAAGACAATTGGAGCAAGAACAATAAAACTAGAGCAAGGCCAAGACAACTGGAGCAAGGCCAAGACTACAGGAGCAAGCTCAAGACAACTGAAGCAAGACCAAGACAATTGGAGGAAGGACAATAAAACTGGAGCAAGCCCAAGACAACTGGAGCAAGCCAAAAAGAACGAGAGCAAGGCCAAGAAAACTGAAGCAAGCCCAAGACAACCGGAGCAGGCCTAAGACAACTAGAGCAAGCCCAAGACAACTGAAGCAAGACCAAGACAATTGGAGGAAGGACAATAAAACTGGAGCAAGCCCAAGACAACTGGAGCAAGCCAAAAAGAACGAGAGCAAGGCCAAGAAAACTGAAGCAAGCCCAAGACAACCGGAGCAGGCCTAAGACTACTAGAGAAAGTCCAAGACAACTGAAGGACGCCCAAGAAAACTGGAGCACGCCCAAGAAAACTGGAGCAAGACCAAGACAACTGGACCTAGGCCAAGACAACAGGAGCAAGGCCAAGACGACTGAAGCAAGCCGAAGACAACTCGAGCAAGGCCAAGACACCTTGAGCAAGCCCAGGACAACTGGAGCAAGCCCACGACAACTGGAGCAAGCCCAAGACAACTGAAGCAAGACTAAGACAAATGGAGTAAGGCCAAAACAACTAGAGCAAGCCCAAGACAACTGGAGCAAGGCCAAGACAACTGGAGCATACCAAAGACAACTGGAGCAAGGCCAAGACAACTGGAGCAATCCCATGAGAAATGGAGCAAGCTCGAGACAACTGGAGCAAGCCCAAGACAAGTAGAGCAAGCCCAAGGCAACTAGAGCAAGCCCAAGACAACTGGAGAAACGCTAAGACAACTAGTGCAAGTCCAAGACAAATGGAGCAAGCGCAAGACAACGAGAGCAAGCCTTAGACAAATGTAGTAAAGCCGAGTCAACTGGAGTAAGTCCAAGACACGTGGAGAAAGTCCAAGACAACAAGAGCACGGCCAAGACAACTGGAGCAAGCCCAAGACTACTGGAGCAAGCCCAAGAGAACTAGAGAAAGCCCAAGAAAACTGCAGAAAGCCCAAGACAACTGAACCAAGCCCAATACAACTGGAGCACGCTCGTGACAACTGGAGTAAGCCCAAGTAAACTGGAGCAAGCCAAAGACAAAAGGAGCAAGTCCAAGACAGCTGGAGCAAGCCCAAGACAACTGGAGCAGGCCCAAGACAACTGGAGCAAGGCCAAGACAACTGGAGCAAGGCCAAGACAACTAGAGCAAGCCTATCAAAACTGGAGCAACGCCAAGACAACTCGAGCAAGCCCAAGACAACAGGAGTACCCAAAACAACTAGAGCAAGGCCAAGATAACTGGAGTAAGGCCAAGACAACTGGAGCAAGCTCAAGACAACTTGAGCAAGCCCAAGACAACTGGAGCAAGTGCAAGACAGCTAGAGCAAGGCCAAGACAACTAGAGCAAGCCAAAGTTAACTGGAGTAATGCCAAGACAACTGGAGCAAGCCAAAGGCAACTGGAGAAACGTTACGACAACTGGAGTAAGGCCAAGACAACTGGAGCAAGCCCAAGACAACCGAAGCAAGCCCAAGACAACTGGAACAAGCTTCAGACAATTGGAGCAAGTTCAAGACAACTGAAGCAAGCCAAAGGCAACTGGAGCAAGGCCAATACAAATGGAGCAAGGCCAAGACAACTAGAGAAATCCCAAGACAGCTAGAGCAATCCCAAGACAACTAGAGCAAGTCCAAGACAACTGGAGCAAGGCGAAGACAACCGGAGCAAGCCCAAGACAACTAGAGCAAGCCCTAGAAACCTGGAGCAAGGCCAAGACAACGGGAGCAAGCCCAACAAAACTCGAACAAGCCCAAGGCAACTGGACCAAGCCCAAGAAAACCAGAGCAAGGCCAAGACAACTGGAGCAAGGCCAAGACAGCTGGAGAAAGTCCAAAAGAACTGGAGCAAGGCCAAGCAAACTGGAGCAAGGCCAAAACAACTTGAGCAGGTCCAAGACAACTGGAGCCAGCCCAAGACAAATGGAGCAATTCCAAGACAGCTGGAGCAAGGCTAATACAACCTGAGCAAGCCAAAGACAACTGGAGAAAGCCAAAGATGACTGGAACAAGGCCAAGAAAACTGGAGCAAGCTCAAGACAACTGAAGCAAGCCCAAGACAACTGGAGAAAGCCCAAGAAAACTGGAGCAAGCCCAAGACAAGTAAACCAAGCCCAAGACAACTGGAGCAAGGCCAAGACAATTGGAGCAAGGCCAAGAGAATTGGAGCAAGCCCAAGATAACCGGAGCAAGTCAAAGGCAACTGGAGCAAGTCCAAGACAACTGGAGCAAGGCCAAGACAACTGGAGCAAGAAAAATAGAACTGGAGCAAGGCCAAGACAACTGGAGCAAGGCCAAGACTACGGGAGCAAGCTCAAGACAACTAGAACAAGGCCAAGACAATTGGAGCAAGGACAATAAAACTGGAGCAAGCCCAAGACAACTGGAGAAAGCCAAAGAGAACTGGAGCAAGGCCAAGACAACTGGAGCAAGCCCAAGACAACCGGAGAAAGCCCAAGACAACTGGAGCAAAACCAAGACAACAGGAGCTAGGCCAAGACAACTGGAGCAAGGGCAAGACAACTGAAGCAAGGCCAAGACAGCTGCAGCAAGCCCAAGACAACTAAAGCAAAGCCAAGACAACTGGAGCAATCCCATGAGAACTGGAGCAAGCTCAAGGCAACAGGAGCAAGCCCAAGACAACTAGAGCAAGCCCAAGGCAACTGGACAGCCCAAGACAACTGGAGAAAGGCCAAGACAACTAGAGCAAGTCCAAGACAATTGGAGCAAGCCCAAGACAACTGGAGCAAGCCTAAGACAACTGGAGCAAGGCCAAGACAACTAGAGCAAGCCCAAGGCAACTGGACAGCCCAAGACAACTGGAGAAAGGCCAAGACAACTAGAGCAAGTCCAAGACAATTGGAGCAAGCCCAAGACAACTGGAGCAAGCCTTAGACAACTGGAGCAAGCCCGGGTCAACAGGAGCAAGTCCAAGACAACTGGACGAAGTCCAAGACACCTAGAGCAAGGCCAAGACAACTGAAGCAAGCCCAAGACAACTGGAGCAAACCCAAAAAAACTGGAGAAAGCCCAAGAAAAATGAAGAAAGCCCAAGACAACTGGACCAAGCCCAAGAAGACTAGAGCAAAGCCAAGACAATTTGAGCAAGGAAAAGACACCTGGAGCAAGCCCAAGACAACTGGAGCAAGTCCAAGACAACTTGAGCAAGTCCAAGACAACTCGAACAAGGCCAAGACAACTGGAACAAGCCCAAGTCATCTGTAACAAGGCCAAGACAACTTGTGCAAGGACAACAAAACTGGAGAAGGCCCAAGACAACAAGAGCAAGCCAAAGGGAACTGGAAAAAGGCCAAGACAACTTGAGCAAGCCCAAGACAACTGGAGTAAGCCCAAGTCAACTGGAGCAAGCCCAAGACAAAAGGAGCAAGTCCAAGACAACTGGAGTAAGCCCAAGACAACTGGAGCAGGCCTAAGAAAACTAGAGCAAGGCCATGACAGCTGGAGCAAGCCTATGAAAACTGGAGCAACGCCAAGACAACTGGAGCAAGCCCAAGACAACTGGAGCAAGCTCAAGACAACTCGAGCAAGCCCAAGACAACTGGAGCAAGTCCAAGACAGCTAAAGCAAGGCCAAGGCAACTAGAGCAAGCCAAAGACAATTGGAGTAAGGCCAAGACAACTGGAGCAAGCCCAAGGCAACTGGAGCAAGCCTAAGACAACTGGAGCAAAGCCAAGACAACTGGAGCAAGCCCAAGACAACCGGAGCAAGCCCAAGACAACTGAAACAAGCCCAAGAAAACTGGAGTAAGGCCAAGACAACGAGAGCAAGCCCAACAAAACTAGAGCAAGCCCAAGACAACTGGAGCAAGCCCCAGAAAATTTGAGCAAGGCCAAGACAACTGGAGCAATTCCAAGACAGCTGGAGAAAGCCCAAAACAGCTGGATCAAGGCGAAGACACCTGGAGCAAGCTCAAGACAACTGAAGCAAGTCCAAGACAACTGGAGAAAGCCCAAGAAAACTGGAGCAAGCCCAAGACAAGTGGACCAAGCCCAAGATAACTAGAGCAAGGCCAAGAAAATTGGCGCAAGGCCAAGACAATTGGAGCAAGCCCAAGATAACCGGAGCAAGCTTAAGACAACTGGAGCAAGTCCAAGAAAACTGGAGCAAGGCCAAGACAACTGGAGCAAGGATAATAAAACTGGAGACGGGCTAAGACAACTGGAGCAAGCCCAAGACTACCGGAGCAAGCTCAAGACAACTAGAGCAAGGCCAAGACAATTGGAGCAAGGACAATAAAACTGGAGCAAGCCGAAGACAACTGGAGCAAGCCAAAGAGAACTGGAGCAAGGCCAAGACAAGTGGAGCAAGCCCAAGACAACCGGAGCAATCCCAAGACAAGTGGAGCAAGACCAAGACAACTGGAGCAAGCCAAGAAAACTAGAGCAGGTCCAAGAGAACTGGAGCAGGCCCAAGACAACTAGAGCTAGGCCAACACAACTGGAGTAAGGCCAAGACAACTGAAGCAAGGCGAACAAAACTGGAGCAAGCCCAAGACAACTGGAGCAAGGCCAAGACAACTGGAGCATTCCCAAGACAACTGGAGCAAGGCCAAGACAACTGGAGCAATCCCATGAGAACTGGAGCAAGCTCAAGGCAACTGGAGCAAGCTGAAGACAACTAGAGCAAGCCCACACAACTGGAGCAAGCCCAAGACAACTGGAGAAACATGAAGACAACTAGAGCAAGTCCAACACAACTGGAGCAAGCCCAAGAAAACTGGAGCAAGCCCGAGTCAACTGGAGCGAGTCCACGACAACTGGAGCGGCCAAGACAACTAGAGCAAGGCCAAGACAACTGGCGCAAGCCCAAGACAACTAGAGCAAGCCCAAGACAACCGGAGAAAGCCAAAAAAAACTGGAGAAAGCCCAAGACAACTAGACCAAGCCCAAGACAACTGGAGCAAAGCCAAGACAATTGAAGCAAGGCCAAAACACCTCGAGCAAGCCCAAGACAACTGGAGCAACCCTAAGACAACTGAAGCAAGTCTAAGACAACTGGAACAAGGCCAAGACAACTGGAGCAAGTCCAAGACAACTGGAGAAATCCCAAGACACCTAGAACAAGGCCAAGGGAACTGGAGCAAGGACAATAAAACTGGAGAAGGCCCAAGAAAACTGGAGCAAGCCAAAGGGAATTGAAGCAAGGCCAAGACAACTCGCGCAAGCCCAAGAAAACTGGAGAAAGCCCAAGACAACTGGAGCACGCTCGTGACAACTGGAGTAAGCCCAAGTAAACAAGAGCAAGCCTAAGACAAAAGGAGCAAGTCCAAGACAACTGGAGCAAGCCCAAGACAACTAGAGCAAGCCCAAGACAACTGGAGCACGCTCGTGACAACTGGAGTAAGCCCAAGTAAACAAGAGCAAGCCTAAGACAAAAGGAGCAAGTCCAAGACAACTGGAGCAAGCCCAAGACAACTAGAGCAGGCCCAAGACAACTGAAGCAAGGCAAAGACAACTGGAGCAAGCCTATGAAAACTGGAGCAACGCCAAGACAACTGGAGCAAGCCCAAGACAACTGGAGCAAGGCCAAGATAACACGAGTAAGGCCAAGACAACTGAAGCAAGCTCAAGACAACTAGAGCAAGCCCAAGAAAATTGGAGCAAGTCCAAGACAGCTAGAGCAAGGCCAAGACAACTAGAGCAAGCCAAAGACAATTGGAATAAGGCCAAGACAACTGGAGCAAGCCCAAGGCAACTGGAGCAAGCCTAAGACAACTGGAGCAAGGCCAAGACAACTGTAGCAAGCCCAAGAAAACCGGAGCAAGCCCAAGACAACTGGAGCAAGCTTCAAACAACTGGAGCAAGTCCAAGACAACTGAAGCAAGCCGAAGACAACTGGAGCAGGGCCAATACAACTGGAGCAAGGCCAAGACAACCAGAGCAAGCCCAAGAAAACAAGAGCAAGTCCAAGACAACTGGAGCAAGGCCAAGACAACTGGATCAAGCCCAAGACAACTGGAACAAGCCTAACACAACTGGAGTAAGGCCAAGACAACGGGAGCAAGCCCAACAAAGCTGGAGCAAGCCCAAGACAACTGGACCAAGCCCAAGAAAACCGGGGCAAGGCAAGACAACTGGATTCATGCCATGAAAGCTGGAGAAAGCCCAAAACAACTGGAGCAACACCAAGCAAACTGGAGCAAGGCCAAGACAACTTGAGCAGGCCCAAGACAACTGGAGCAAGCCCAAGACAAATGGAGCAAGTCCAAGACAGCTGGATCAAGGCTAATACAACTGGAGCAAGCCAAAGACAACTCAAGTAAGCCAAAGATAACTGGAGCAAGGCCAAGAAAACTGGAGCAAGCTCAAGACAACTGAAGCAAGCCCAAGAAAACTGGAGAAAGCCCAAGAAAACTGGAGCAAGCCGTAGACAAGTGGACCAAGCCCAAGACAACTAGAACAAGGCCAAGACAATTCGTTCAAGGCCAAGACAATTGGAGCAAGCCCAAGACAACCGGAGCAAGCCCAAGACAACTGGAGCAAGTCCAAGACAACTGGAGCAAGGCCAAGACAACTGGAGCAAGGACAATAAAACTGGAGCAAGGCCAAGGGAATTGGCACAAGCCCAAGACTACGGGGGCAAGAGCAAGACAAATGGAGCAAGGCCAAGACAACTGGAGCAAGGACTATAAAACTGGAGCAAGCCCAAAACAACTGGAGCAAGCCAAAGAGAACTGGAGCAAGTCCAAGACAACTAGAGCAAGCCCACAACAACCGGAGCAAGCCCAAGACAACTGGAGCAAGCCCAAGACAACTGGAGAAAGCCCAAGAAAACTGGAGCAGGCCCAAGAAAACTGGAGCAAGCCCAAGACAACTGGAGCAAGTCCAAGACAACTGGAGCAAGGCCAAGACAACTGGAGCAAGGCCAAGACAACTGAAGCAAGGCAAAGACAACTGGAGCAAGCCCAAGACAACTGGAGCAAGGCCAAAAAAACTGGAGCAAGCCAAAGACAACTGGAGCAAGGCCAAGACAACTGGAGCAAGGCCAAGACAACTGAAGCAAGGCAAAGACAACTGGAGCAAGCCCAAGACAACTGGAGCAAGGCCAAAAAAACTGGAGCAAGCCAAAGACAACTGAAGCAAGCCCACGACAACAAGAGCAAGCCCAAGACAACTTAAGCAAGACTAAGACAACTGGAGTAAGGCCAAAACAACAGGAGCAAGGCCAAGACAACTAAAGCAAGGCCAAGACAACTGGAGCATTCCCAAGACAACTGGAGCAAGGCTAAGACTACTGGAGCAAGCCCAAGACAACTGGAGCATTCCCAAGACAACTGGAGCAAGGCTAAGACTACTGGAGCAATCCAATGACAACTGGAGCAAGCTCAAGGTAACTGGAGCAAGCCCAAGACAACTAGAGCAAGCCCAAGGCAACTGGAGCAAGCCCAGGAAAACTGGAGAAAGGCCAAGACAACTAGAGCAAGTCCAAGACAACTGGAGCAAGCCCAAGACAAGTGGAGCAAGCCTTAGACAACTGGAGCAAGCCCGAGTCCCTGGAGCAATTCCAAGACAACTGGAGCAAGGCCAAGACAACTAAAGCAAGCCCAAGACAACTGGAGCAAGCCTAAGAAAACTGGAGCAAGCCAAAGACAACTGGAGAAAGCCCAAGAAAACTGGAGAAGGCCCGAGACAACCGCACCAAGCCAAAGACAACTGGAGCAATGCCCAGAAAATTGGAGCAAGGCCAAGACAAGTGGAGCAAGCCTAAGACAACTGGAGTAAGCCCAAGACAACTGCAGTGAATCCAAGACAACTGGAACAAGGCCAAGAAAACTGGAGCAAGCCCAAGACAACTGGAGCAAGCCCAAGACACCTGGAGCAAGGCCAAGACAACTGGAGCAAGGACAATAAAACGGGAGAAGGTCCAAGAGAACTGGAGCAAGCCAAAGGGAACTGGAGCAAGGCCAAGACAACTGGAGCAAGACCAAGACAACTGGAGCAAGCCCAAGACAACAGGAGCACGCTCGTGAAAACTGGAGTAAGCCCAAGTCAACTGGAGCAAACCCAAGAAAAAAGGAACAAAGTCCAAGACAACAAGAGCAAGCCTAAGACAACTGGAGCAAGCCTATGAAACCTGGAGCAACACCAAGACAACTGGAGCAAGCCCAAGACAACTGGAGAAAGCCAAAAACAACAGGAGCAAGGCCAAGACAACTGGAGCAAGCCCAAGACAACTGGAGCAAGCCCAAGACAGCTAGGGCAAGTCCAAGACAGCTAGAGCAAGGCCAAGACAACTAGAGCAAGCCAAAGACAACTAAAGTAAGGCCAAGACAACTGGAGCAAGCCGAAGGCAACTCGAGCAAGCCTAAGGCAACTGGAGCAAGGCAAGGACAACTTGAGCAAGCCTGACAACTGGAGCAAGCCCAAGACAACTGGACCAAGGTTCAGACAACTGGAGCAAGTCCAAGACAACTGAAGCAAGCCAAAAACAACTCGAGCAAGGCCAATACAACTGGAGCAAGGCCAAGACAACTGTAGCAAGCCCAAGACAACTGGAGCAAGTCCAAGACAACTGAAGCAAGCCAAAAACAACTCGAGCAAGGCCAATACAACTGGAGCAAGGCCAAGACAACTGTAGCAAGCCCAAGACAGCTGGAGCAAGCCCAAGACAACTAGAGCAAGGCCAAGACCATTGGAGCAAGCCCAAGACAACAGGAGCAAGCCAATACAACTAGAGGAATCCCAATACAAGTGGAGCAAGGCCACGACAAGGAGAGCAAGCCTAAGACAACTAGAGCAAGACCAAGACAACTGGAGCAGGCCCGAGACAACTTGAGCAAGCCAAAGATAACTGGAGCAAGCCCAAGACAACTTGAGCATGCCCAAGACAACTGGAGCAAGCCCAAGACAGCTGGGGCAAGGCCAAGACAACTGGAGCAGGTCCAAAACAACTGGGGTAAGCCAAAGCCAACAGGAGCAAGCTCGTGACAACTGGAGTAAGTCCAAGTCAACTGGAGCAGGCCCAAGAAAAAAGGAGCAAGTCCAAGACAACTGGAGCAAGCCCAAAAGAACTTGACCAGGCCCAAGACAACTGGAGCAAGCCTAACAAAACTGGAGCAAGGCCAAGACAACTGAAGCAAGCCCAAGAAAACTGGAGCAAGCCCAAGACAACTGGAGCAAGGCCAAGATAATCGGAGTAAGGCTAAGACGTCTGGAGCAAGACCGAGACAACTGGAGCAAGCCCAAGACAACTTGAGCAAGTCCAAGATAGCTGGAGCAAGGCGAAGACAACTAGAGTAAGCCAAAGACAACTGGAGCAAGGCCAAGACATCTGGAGCAAGCCCAATACAACCAGAGCAAGCCCAAGACAACTGGAGCAAGCTTCAGAAAACTTGAGCAAGTCGAAGACAACTGAAGCAAGACAAAGTACACTAGAGCAAGGCCAATACAACTGGAGCAAGGCCAAGACAACTGGAGCAAGCCCAAGAAACTTCGAGCAAGCCCAAGACAACAGGAGCAAGTCTAAGACAACTGGAGCAAGGCCAAGACAACTGGAGCAAGCCCAAGACAACTGAGCACGCCCAAGACAACAAGAGCAAGGCAAAGACAACGGGAGCAAGCCCAATAATGCTGCAACAAGCCCAAGAAACCTGTAGCAAGCCTTTGGAAACTGGAGCAAGCGAAATACAACTAGACCAATGCCAAGAAAACTAGAGCAAGCCCAAGACAAGTGGAGAGAGGCCAAGACAACTGGAGCAAGCCCAAGACAACTGGAGCAAGGCCAAGACAACTGGAGCAGGCCCAAGACAACTGAAGCAAGCCCACGACAACTGGAGCAAGCCCAAGACAACTGTAGCAAGACTAAGACAACTGGAGCAAGTCCAAGACAACTGGAGCAAGGCCAAGACAACTGGAGCAAGCCCAAGACAACTGGAGCAAGCCCAAGACAACTAGAGCAAGCCCAAGACAACTGGAGAGAGGCCAAGACAACTGGAGCAAGCCCAATCCAACTGGAGCAAGCCCAAGACAACTGTAGCAAGACTAAGACAACTGGAGCAAGTCCAAGACAACTGGAGCAAGGCCAAGACAACTGGAGCAAGCCCAAGACAACTGGAGCAAGCCCAAGACAACTAGAGCAAGCCCAAGAAAACTGAAGGAAGACTAAGACAAGTGGAGTTATCCTAAGACAACTGGAGCAAGGCAAAGACAACAAGAGCAAGCCCAAGACAACTGGAGTAAGCCCAAGACAACTGGAGCAAGGCCAAGACAGCTGGAGCAAGCCTAAGACAACTCGAGCAAGCCCAAGACAACTGGTGCAAGCCCAAGACAATTGGAGCAGACCCAAGTCAACTATAGCAAGCCCAAGACAACTGGAGCAAGCCCAAGACAACTCGAGCAAGGCCAAGACAACTAAAGCAAGCCCAAGACAGCTGGAGCAAGGCCAAGACAACTGGGGCAATCCCAATACAACTGGAGCTTGGCCAAGACAACTCAAGGAAGCCTAAGACAACTGGAGCAAGACCAAGAAAACTGGATCAGGCCCGAGACAAGTGGAGCAGGCCCAAGACAACTGAAGCAAGCTCAAGACAAGAGGAGCACGCCCAAGACAGCTAGAGCAAGGCCAAGCAAACTGGAGCAAGCCCGAAACAACTAGAGCAAGCCAAAGACAACTGGAGCAAGCCCAAGATAACTGGAGAAAGCCAAAGAAAACTGGAGCAAGCCCAAGTCAACTCGAGCAAGTAAAAGACACTTGGAGGAACACCAAGACAACTGGAGCAAGGCCAAGATATTTGGAGCAAGCCCAAAACTACTGGAGCAAGCCCAAGACAACTGGAGCAAGCCTAAGAAAAGTGGAACAAGGCCAAGACAACTAGAGCAAGACCAAGACACTTGAAGAAATCCCAGAACAACTGGAGCAAGACCAAGTAAACTGGAGCAAGGCCAAGATAACTCAAGCAAGCCAAGACAACTGGAGCAAGCCCAAGACAAATGGAGCAAGTCCAAGAAATCTGGAGCAAGGCTAATACAACCGGAGCAAGCCAAAGACAACTGGAGTAAGCCAAAGATAACTGGAGCAAGACCAAGAAAACTGGAGCAAGCTCATGACAACTGAAGCAAGCCCAAGACAACTGGAGAAAGCCCATGAAAACTGGAGCAAGCCTAAGACAAGTGGACCAAGCTCAAGACAACTAGAGTAAGGCCAAGACAATTGAAGCAAGGCCAAAACACTTGGAGCAAGCCCAAGACAACCGGAGCAACCCAAGAAAACTAGAGCAAGTCCAAGACAACTGGAGCAAGGACGATAAAACTGGAGCAAGGCCAAGACAACTGGAGCAGGCCCAAGACTACGGTAGCAAGCTCAAGACACCCGGAGCAAGGCCAAGACACTTGGGGAAAGGACAATAAAACCGGAGCAAGCCCAAGACAACTGGAGCAAGCCCAATAAAACCGCAGCAAGCCAAAGACACCCGTAGCAAGCCCAAGGCAACGGGAGCGAGCCAAAGACAACTGGAGCAATGCCAAGGCAGCTGGATCAAGCCCAAGATAACTCGAGCAAGCCCAAGACAACTAGAGCAAGCCCAAGACAACTGGAGCAGGCCCAAGAAAACTGGAGCAAGCCCAAGACAACTCGAGAGAGGTCGAGACAACTGGATCAAGGCGAAAACAACAGGAGCAAGGCCAAGACAACTGGAGCAAGCCGAAGACAACTGGAACAAGACCAAGACATTTGGAGCAAGCCTAAGACAACTGGAGCAAGCCCAAGACAACTAGAGCAAGCACAAGACAACTGGAGGAAGACCAAGACAAGTCGAGTTATCCCAAGACAAATAGAGCAAGGCCAAGACAAATAGAGCAAGGCCAAGACAACAGGAGCAAGCCCAAGAAACCTGGAGCAAGCCCAAGACACCTGGAGCAAGCCTAAGACAATTGGAGCAAGCCCAAGACAACAAGAGCAAGGCCAAGACAGCTGGAGCAAGCCCAAGACAACTCGAGGAAGCCCAAGACAACTGGTGCAAGCCCAAGACAGCTGGAGAAGACCCAAGTCAACTGTAGCAAGCCCAAGAAAACTGAAGCAAGGCCAAGACAACTGGAGCAAGGCCAAGACAACTAGAGCAAGCCCAAGACAACTGGAGCAAGGCCAAAACAACTGGAGCAAGCCCAAGACAACTGGAGCAAGCCCAAGACAACTTGAGCAAGCCCAAGACAACTTGAGCAAGCCCAA